>BCLG01000102.1:28493-74003 GCA_001602295.1 Zoysia matrella
ACCTCGGCCGCCTCAGGTGAATTTTCTTTCATGTTATGATTGTTGAACACGTAGTTGGCGCGAGCGAAGTGGTGGTGGTGGTGCTAGTCGTCATGGCGCGAGCGAGGTGGTGATGGTAGTCGGTATGTCGGGAGCGAGGTGGTGGTGGTAGTTGCTATGTCGCGAGCGAGGTGGTGGTGGTGGTGGTGGTAGTTGCCATGACGAGCGTGGTGATGGTGGTGGTGGTAGACGCTATGGTCGCTATGGCGCGAGCGAGGTGGTGGTGGTGGTGGTGGAAAGGGAGGAGCAGCTGTGAAAGACAGTGTATTAGATGCTCAACATTGACGCTATTATTTTCTTTTTTTTGCAGAAGAGACTTAATTGCATCGTCCTCGACTTGCCACTTTGTAGGACAGCAAAGTGAGACATAATTTTTTTTATCATGTTTATAGATCACGTAACCTAGTTAGGCGTCTCTCGTTTGAAACAGATACGGTTGGAAATATGTAGATCTTTGCATTTCTATAACCGCATCTGTTTCGAATTGTCCACGTTTTTTGAACAGTTCAAGGATATGGAAACTAACCTCATCTACTTATCCTCGTGTGGGATTAGGGCCTATCTTCACCTATTAGATAGTACAAACATCGCCTAGATGCAATTGATTTTTATATCACTCGCTGATATGTCAGAGGATGAACGATCGTGAGTGGATGTACATAGGCCACTCAAGTTAGGGTTTGTTGACCGATGAATGGATTGAGAAGACCAATGCTTTCCTAGAACTAGCATTTGCCAAGGTTAAAAGAGCGCCTGCCACTTGGTGTCCTTGCAGCAGATGGTCTAACATGCGTCGACAAATAAAGGTGGTCATGCGTAAATATCTTTGCAAGAATAGATTTACGGTAGATTACACCTGGTGGATCTACCATGGTGAAGCCGATCATATGAGAGACGAGGTCGTGAGACAACATGTCGAGGATTATGATGCTAATGGCGGGGTAGAAGATATGTTAAATGACTATCATGAAGCATACTTCGCTGAAGGAGGTAGGGAGGAGGAGCCAGAGGCAACTGCAAAGACGTATTACGACATGTTGACTGCGGCACAGAAACCCCTTCATGGTCGGACAAAGGTTTTTCAATTGGATGCCATTGGACGCCTAATGGCCGTAAAGTCCCAATTTAGCCTGAGTCGAGCCGCGTTCGATGTTATGTTGACAGTTTTTGGCAGCATGCATCCGGAAGATCACATTCTGCCAAATAACATGTATCAGGCACGGAAAATCCTTCGTGCACTTAAGATGCCATATGAGCATATACATGCTTGTCCGAAGGGGTGCATCTTATTTAGGAAAGAACACGCGAAAGCAAAGTACTGTGCAAAGTGTGGATCCTCTAGGTTTTTGGAGGTAGGCTCTGGTGATGGTCATAAGAGGCAGCTCGCGATACCCGTGAAAATCTTACAGTACCTTCCGTTCATATCGAGGATCCAATGGCTATACAGTGAAACAGATGATGTGGCATAAAAATGGACATCGATACAATCCTGCGAAGCTCGTAAATCCTTCTGATGGTGAAGCATGGACCCATTTTGATGTGATTCATCGCGACAAAGCTTTAGAGGCTCGAAATGTACGTATTGCGTTGGCAACAGATGGGTTCAATCCTTATGGAATGATGGTTGCCCCATATACTTGTTGGTCCGTGTTCGTTATCCCCCTCAATTTACCCTCCGGTGTCCTCTTTCAACGACAGAACATATTCTTGTCGTTGATAATTCCTGAACACCCGAGGGATAAAATGAGTGTGTTCATGGAGCCTTTGATTGATGATTTGCTCCATGCTTGAGTGAAAGGGGTCTGGACGTATGACCGAGCTACAAAGAGAAACTTTAAAATGCATTTTTGGTATCACTACTCCCTGCATGACTTCGCGGCGTATGGGATATTCTACGGTTGGTGTGTTCACGAAAAGTTCCCATGCCTAGTATGCAAGGCAGCTCTGCAGTTCATTTGGTTGAGGAAGGGTGGCAAGTATTCTTCATTCGACAAACATCGACAATTCCTCCCTCTTGACTATCCATTCAGACGAGACATCAAGAACTTTACGAAAGGTTTCGTAGTTACAGAGCCTGCACCGCAGATGATGACAGGTGCCGCAGTTCGTGCTCAAATAGATGCTCTTGAGGTCAGTAAACAAGAAAGTGGTTTTGTGGGATATGGCGAGCAACATGCCTGGACTCAGAAGTCAGGCTTGTGGAGGCTCCTCTATTTTGATGACTTCTAGTTCCACATAATATTGTGTAATGCACACTGAAAAAAATGTTGCCGAGGCACTTTGGGCAACAATCATGGACATTCCTGATAAGACAAAGGACAACGTTAAGGCTAGAGTGGATCTGGCAATGTTATGTGATAGACCAAAGAAAGAAATGGCGCCTCCTAGAGGCGGCAAGTCATGGAGGAAGCCTAAGGCCGAATTCGTCCTGAAAAAGCCACAAAGGAGGGAAGTACCAAAATAGTTCCAAACTTTAATGTTCTCTGATGGGTATACGTCGAATATGAGGAGGGGAGTGAACTTATCTACTATGCGAATCAATGGGCTAAAGAGTCATGACTACCACATATGGCTTGAGCGGCTTCTTTCAGTGATGGTTTGAGGCTATGTCCCTGAGCACGTCTGGCTAGTGCTGGCAGAGTTGAGCAATTTCTTCCGTCAGCTTTGTGCTAAGGAGTTATCTCGGACCGTGATTTCAGACATGGAGAGAATGGCACCTGTGTTGCCCTGTAAGTTGGAGAAGATCTTTTCACCCGGCTTCTTCAATCCGATGCAGCATTTGATTTTGCACCTCTCGTACGAGGCACGAATGGGGGGCCTATGCAGGGCCGTTGGTGCTATTCAATTGAGAGATGTCAAAAGGTTCTTCGAACTAAATGTAAAAATAAATGCAAAATTGAAGCTTCTATAGCAGAGACATACATTCTAGAGGCGGTGTCAAACTTCACAACAAAATACTATTGTGACAACCTTCCTAGCGTGCATAACCCAATCGCTCGTTACAATGCGGGTGAAGACGAATCGAACCTCGGCATTTTTCGAGGGCAACTCGAAAGTGCAAGTGATGCGACCCATAAGACCTTGAAACATGAAGAGTGGCGCACTATTATGCTATATGTGTTGACCAACCTTTCCGAAGTGGAGCTGTACATGCAAGAATTTCATCATCAATTCTGGCGTGAATCAAGGAAACCTACCCCGCATGATGCTGAGACACTTCTTAGACAGGGTGCGAGAAATGGAATGCCCGATTTCATGTCTTGGTTCAAACATAAGGTACTGTCTAATTTACCTCGTACTTAATTTGACATTACAAGTTGCTCGTACGTGTAAATAATATAACGAACAATCCTGCTTGATCTTGCAGGGCCAAACCGATGCGTCTATGAGTGCTGAGTTGAGACAGGTCACCGATAGCTGTGCCTATATGGTCAAGTCATTTACCGGTTATGACGTGAGTGGATATCGCTTTTCACACAACAAAACATGAGCATAGTCGGTCCAATCGAAGAATGACAAATACTGGAGTTTTTACACAAGGCCTTGTTGGGGTCGAGTATTATGGAAGAATTGAAGAAATATATAAACTCACGTTTCATGGTTGCAAACCTCTTAATCCTGTAATATTCAAATGCCATTGGTTTGATCCTGAAGTAGTGAGACGGAACCCTAATCTTGGGCTAGTCAAAATTTGACAGTCATCCGTCTTACCAGGAGACGATGTCTATATTGTGGCTCAACAGGCCACACAAGTTTATTATCTCTCATATCCGTGCCAAACCGACAACTGTCTTAAGGGTTGGGATGTTGTGTACAAGGTATCTCCACACAGTAAATTACCGGTCCCAAACAATAAAGATTACAACATAGACCCAAACACATATGACGGAGAGTTCTTTCAAGAAAATGGGCTAAAAGATACTTTTGAGATAGACCTAACTGAAGCGATCGGAATGGAAGTAGACAATGAAAGGGCTATCGACGAGGACGCTGGAGATGAGGTTCATAGTGTGAAGGACTTAGAATTACTTAAGCGATTACATTAGGCAATGACAGTGATGACACCATTCCTCCTTCGAAGCACAGGCATGATTATATTGACATTGGTGATAGTGATGATGAGACTTATGATCCAACTAATCCCGATCATGATGATTATTTTTATACATGTATGATCCATACTAATAATTAATTTTCTTTTTTTAATACTAGTTTATTTTCTAATTTTCTTTTTTGCATCTCATTCTAAATACATTTTTTATCTGTGCTGATTGATTTACTCTTTTTAATTGCAGGTGATTGGGCAAAGATGGTGGGCGGTTTCAGGAAGGTAAAATCGCTGTATAAAAGAGGTTCTGATGCAGCTGAGGGGTCCAGCAAGGGTCGAGGAAAGAGTGGAGGCAGAGGTCGAGGGAGAGACAAGGCACTTGTAGCTCCACCGTCGCCTGTACCTCCGTCGTCGCCCGAGGAGGAGGAGGAGGAGCAGGAGCAGGATAAGGAGCAGGAGGAGCAGGAGCAAGATGAGGAGCAGGAGGAGCAGGAGCAGGATGACGAGCAGGAGGAGCAAGAGGAGGCGGCAGGGGGTTCAACTTCCTCTGGAACGTTGGGTGTCTGGTTGCGAGGTCCCTCTACCCTCCCGACCCGACCGATACCTCGTGAGAGACGTCCGCTGATTCGACCCACCGGTGCTAGGTAAGTAACTTAAGAAGTTGTCATTTATTTTTCATTTGATATATTGAAAATCACAATAGAAACTAATAATTTATCTTAATCACTTGGGCAGAGGTTGGACGCTTGTGGCTGCAGGTGGTCATAAACGCCATGTCAATGGCATCATTAGTCTTTTGTGCAGGCTACACTTTTCGGGTCTGGTTGCATATGGCGGAGAGCATGAGCCGGCCTACACATGGGACCACTACGTCGCCTTTTCTGATGTACCAGATCGAGATGGCAGGATCTTTTGCAACAAGGCGGAGCGGGTGACGGCTGAGCTGTGGGTAAGTCTTCTTCGCACTACATTTAGTTTTCATTTGACTGCTAAATAATGACTGGATACATCGTGTCTATATGCAGGATTTCTTCAGATGCCAGGACGGATACGAGGCTAAGGCGGCTACTGTGGCTCACAAGGCCTATGTCAAGCTCGTCAAGGACATGCATTACGAGGCGCGCGTCTATGCCATTGTAACATACCATGCTATGTACCTTGGCACGAAGATCACCAAAACTCAAGCAAGAACCATGGCGATGACTCGGGATGCAGGTAAATATAAAACATTAATACTGCTTTCTTCTGAGATTTAGTACGCTTAATTTGATCTTCTTATATGTCATATACTTAATGACGTGTAGGTGCCTCCGTGGTGGTGCGCCCAGCATCTCTAGTGCTAGGAAGAGATGGTGAATAAGTGGTGCGCCGCCGAGTGGGAGGAGACGCATAACGCTTGCCGAGAGCGTCGTTTGATGATGCCAAGTGCACCACACCATCAAGGCAACTCTAGCCTCGACGAATACGCGGCTAGATGGGTACGCGAATTCATTTCTTTATTATAACGCTCAATTCTGCATAATTTCTACTCATCTTGCTATTTTTTTCGTAGTCCTTGTCACATGGTGGTCAGTCTTGCTCCTAGTTCAAGGCATGGGCTTTGGCCCACAAGGGCAAGGCGACGTTCGACGTCGACTACAACCCGGAGGACCCGCCCTCGGCCTGCAGCAATGCGACCGTCCACAGTCACCTCAATGAGTACACTGAGATGGCAGGAGAGGTCCATGGGCAAGAGTACGATCCGAGCACCCAGGACCTTGATGGAGAAGTCGTCATGAGGGTAGAAGGAGGCAAGAAGCACGGGCGGTAATGGATTGGCGACAGCACACTCGACACGGCCACTACTCCCACTCTCTCTCAGATTCGAGCAAGGAGCACGAGTTCAAGCCCGGCCATACGCCCACGTCTAGCCACTGCACAGTCCCGGATGGAGGCACTCCAGGTTACTTCTGTTTTATTCGTCGTTCTTTGATTTTTACATACCTTTGCTTTGCATTGTAACATTGAAGTGAAATGTTGTAGGCCGACCTGGCAGAAGAGAGGAGGCTAAGGGAGGAGGTGGCGGCGAGGATGGAGGCCGATCGGCAGAGGCAAGAGGTTGAGCGGCAGAGGATGGAGCAGATGTTCCACTGGATGTAAAGTCTTAGCGAGAGGATGGGTCAATCTTTGCCACCGAAGCTATTCCCTCCTCCACCTCCTCCTGCAACTACTCTTGTGAGTATGAATGTTTTAAGTTGCTTGTTTCTGCTTTAAATCTTGTCTAACATATGCAATCTCTTCTCCTTTGTACAAAATCAATCGACGGCATCAAATCATGTGGCGTCGAATCAATCGCCTCATACGCCGCAGTGGCCTCGTAGTTGATCTGTGTGTGAAGCTATTGGACTATGTGTGAAGCTATTGGAATATGATAGATGTTTATTGTGTTTTGTGTGATACTTGTTTATATAAATTGCCTGTGATGTGATTTATATGTTTGTGGTCTATATAAATTGTCTGTGATGTGATCTATATGTTTGTGGTTTATATAAACTGCGTGTGATGTGATATATGTGTGATTTTAGCTGATTTTAACAAATTTGTGCATTCCGGAAACATATTTTACTGAGTACCCCAGATTTTGCCGAGTGTCTAGGTAAAAACACTCGGCAAACATTAAGTGTTTGCCAAGTGTCGTAAGCCTGGCACTCGGTAAAAAGCAAGAGTTTGCCGAGTGTCACATGCGGGCACTCGGCAAAGTCTGCGTCACTATTTTCTACCCGTTCGGTCTACTTTTTTTGCCGAAGGTCTAAAGGGCACGCGGCAAACGGCTTTTGTCGAGTGCCCGACAAAAAACACTCGGCAAACGGCTTTTTGCCGTCAATAGGTAGGCCGAGTGGCCTATGCCGTGGATGGTACTCGGCAAACACTTTGCCGAGTGTTTTTGACTTTTTGCCGAGTGCCTTTGGCACTCGGCAAACAAGGGCATTCCGGTTGTGATCTCGAGGAGGAGTACCATGACCCCGTTCAGTTCGATGACCCGGATCCCAACTACAATCTCGAGCTGTCAAGCAAGCCGCGTTCTTTGATCACTTTTGTACCTAGTATTTTGAACTGTATGTTTTGTTTGCAACCCTAATTTGCATGCCAACTGTTTTAAAATATGCTAGCAACATTCCTAAGCCGCGCCTATTTATTATTCCACAAATATAAGCCTTAGGATTGCTTTAGAGTAATTATTTTATTTTTATGCTTAACCATGCTTAGTCGCATTTATTTTTATCTCACACCTATCACTATAAAAATGAAATTTTTGTTAAATGATTTTGAACTGTGATTCAAATATGTGAGTTTTGCAAATAACTATACATAACTATTTAGCGAGGGTATGATAGAGTATGAGGAGCTGGGAGACTTTTGAGAAGTCCCTGTGGACGTACCTGTGGCGGGTACAACGGGAAGATCTGGACCAGGATCTTTCTGTGAGACTTGTTCATTGTTGGCGTTGAGGTTGGAGAGAGTGCCTGCCCCGATAATTATGGACTCGGCTGGGGTCTTGAAGCTTGTCGAGGCTGACTGTTTACCCGTGGGATGGCGGTATTGTGTTAGTGTGGTGTAGAGCTATGACTCTCCACATGAGATCGAGATACCCCTTCTGATATGTGGTAGGCTCTTCACAGCTTCAGAACCCGATTGCGTAGGCACTTGGGATCCCTATCCTGAAGGATGGATGACGCTAGTTAAAGCTAGTGGATGGGTCTTGTGTGTTCGTTGGGACTACGACGGTAGTTTTCGATGACATTTCTCGTGGGTCCAGGTGCATAAACTCTGCAGAGTTATAGTCAATGCGCATTGCCACGTCCTTTCTAGAAGAACACCTCCTGAGTTGTGCTTCTCGTTGAGTAATTTTGCTTTCCTTTCTCCTCTTCTATTTTAAATATTTTGGACTCTAGCCTTTGAGCTGTGGCCGAGTGTGAAGATTACACCAGCATTTAAAATGAACCCGGTCCGAAATAACGGAGATCCTTGTGAGTCAAGATAATAAAATTTGACAGTTTTAAAATAAAACGTTCTTGCATCTTTAAAGTAAAATAAAAATATTTTAAACTTGCATTTAGCACTTGAGCTAGCCTTTACCTTGAAACTATTTGCATGCATACATTGTTGATAGGTAGTACGCGATTTGCTGAGTATTTGTACTCACGGCTTTCTAATTTGTTGTTTTCAGAGGATACTCTCAGCTTCGACTTCGACTACGTCTCCGACGGACCGTGAAATCAGCTCCTGCGCTCAAGCTAGCCTGTGTGGAGGAGGTTCAAAACCGCTGCCATGATGATGGTTTCATTGCTGCTTTCGATGGATTTTTTGATAGTGATCTTTCTTCTCTGAGTTGTTTTCAGCCTGCGTGCCAACGGACCCTTTTGAAAGATTTTATTCTAATAAATTTGCTTTGACTTGCTATTTTTTATTCTTATTTCTTGTTTAATACTTTTGTTATGGTTTCTTGACTGATCGCTTGTGATGTCGTGCTTGCCAACCTCATGGATTGGCAAAGTCACGGAAGATCAGGGCTTATTGAAAAGAAAAACCCGATTGTTACAATACGAAGGAGCTCTAGAGGTCTTGAGGTAGACATGATGGTCTTGTAAGGATGAAGAGTGGCAACTTATTTTTTGGCTTGATAAGCATTACACAACTTATCCTTCTCGAAGGTAACATCTTGAAGTCCGAGAACCAACCCCTTCTTGGTGACTTTCTTCAATTGGCCCATTCCAATGTGGGCGAGCCTTCTATCCCATAACCAACCTTTGGAGGACTTTGCAATGAGACAAGTTTGTATTGCAACTTCATTTGATGAGAAATCCACAAAGTAGAGTTTGTTGAGCCGTTACCCATGAAATGCGAGACTCAAAGACTTATTGACCAGCTCGGTACCTTGCCGTTGAAGAAGCAAGTGAATCCAAAGTCACAAAGTAGGGCTACTGTTAGAAGATTGAAGCTCAATGATTCCACCAACAAGACATTAGATATGAAAAAGTCATTGGAGATGGCGACTTTGCCCACTCCCTTGATTCTATCCTTAGAAGTATCATCGAATGTCACTTTATCTCTATCTTTGTCTTCCTTGATGTTGGTGAACATGGTGCCATTCCCGGTCATATGTTGGGTACATCCACTATCAAGGACCCAATGTGTTCCTCCACCCTTGTAGTTCACCTTGCTAGAAGCCATAATACATGAGATGTTAGTAGCCAAATGTGACATCCCTAATTTTAACTCAAATTTAAAAATTCAAAAATCCAAAATTTATCTAACAAAACCCTAATATTTTCTCCCTCCTTTCCTTCTTTCAAAAGACCAAGTCTCATTTAAAATAAAACTCTCTAAATTTGAAAATTTCAAAATACTAAAAATTGAGAGTGACCAAGTGCTTGTTTCCATTCCCGTTTATTTGTTTTGGATTTTATTTGCCGAAATCATTTGAATTCCACTTAAATTAAAAACCCAATAATTCAAAATTTAGAAATATTCAAAATTTCATTTCCAAATCTTGTACCGGGCTGAGACCTCTTCTTCCTCCCCTTTCTCGGCCTGCCTCCGCGTGGCCCAACTCCCCCTCCCTTTCTTTTTCTTTACCCGGTGTGGCTCTCCTTCTTCGCTCCAGGTGGCCCAGCTCCTTTTCTCCCCCAGCCCGGCCAACTGCACCCCCTCCTTCCTCCTGCCCCCTTCCTCCTCCCGACCGGTAGGGTGCACAACGCCGACGGGCGCGCTGCCGTGCGCCTTGCCACTCCTCTCACGTGTTCGTTGTCGCTTCCTCGACAGGCCGACGTGCGGCTGCTCCTCCTCCCCCGACAGGCCGATGTGCGGTTGCTTCTCCTCCCGACAGGCCGACGTGTGCACCGCCGCCTTCACTGCTGTCGATCAGCTTACCAACGGACCGACATTGTGGCCACTACTCCTCCATCCATCTACAAATTGTCGTGCTCGGCCTCCCCATTTCCCTGGAAACCAAGCTTTCTCTCTTCCCTATGCCGCTATCAGCCCAGCGCTGCCCCCGCACAGCACCGCGCACTGTCCCTGCCCATCGATGGCGCTGCGCCGCGATTGCCAGGCGTGCCTGAGCCGCTGCGTCCTTCACCGCGCCGTCTACCTCCTCCTCCGGCCACCTCGAGCCGTCTTCCCCCTCCCCTGTTCCCCAATGCCGTGGCGCCCTCTCCCTTCTCTGGCCAGAACACTGGCTCCCCTACTGCCCATGCGCTCTTGCGCCAAGCGCCGCTGCCGTCGCACTGCCTCCCTCCGTTGCCGACATTCCACAGCGCCTCCCCGGCCCCTATTCCACAGCGCCAAGCGCCGCTGCCGTCGCACTGCCTCCCTCCTGCTCCTCCACCCCCTTCCCAGGTCCGGCAGGCCCTCCCTGGCCGTCTTGCCGTCAACGTCCACGGCGAGACGTGTGGACCGGCCCCAGGTCGCGGTCCACAGAGCTGTGGACACGGTCCACCATTTTTCTGTTCGAAAAATGGTGTAGCCCTCACGGTAAAACCTCTCTTTTACAGAAAAGCCCTCCATATTCCTCCATATAAAGTTCTAGTCCAGTGTTTTTAGAAAAGACTCCCTTGACCTTTGTATTATTTACAACATAGCCCTATCCTCTTACGTGTAGCCCCATTAGTTTTTGTAATTATAAATTTTCCCTGAGTACCCTTTCTTTTAATTACAAAAAGGTCCCTGGAACCTTCTGATTATTACCATCAAGCCCTTGAAACTTCTAAGCCTTCGCATTTTAATCCCTACATCCCCAAATACCCGTATCTATGTGCTCGTAGCGCCGATTTCATCGGTTCCTGTGCTCACACAAAAATCATAACACGAGCTATCCATTAGCACCACTCCTACAATCTCGAAATTACCATAATCCCTCATATTATCTCAAAACATATAACATCTTGACAAATACCATCCACTGTCCAATAAATTTGAATCCTCTCCAACTCCAACATTCACCACATCGGCACATTCCAGCTTCAAGCCTCTCTTATCATTCAGGTTCTATCTAATTTTGGATCTTATTAGTTTTTATTTAATTTACTTTTGTTTTCCCTGTGGTTATTATTCATTCTTAATATTGTATTTTATTGCATATTATAGCATGAAACCATATCATAATTAGAATGCATTTCGTTATGTTCTTAGCATTCATTAGAGCACGCACAACCTGCCAGATATAATAATTTAACTATAAATGTAAAATCTAGTAAGTAGTCATGATTCATTAAGAAGCAATCATATCTTACCCTGCATTACTGTGCATTAGTACATATGTCACTTATTAATTTTAGTGGTATAATTATTTTAAGATTTGATCTTTAAGCACTCCTCAATCATCAAAAAATAATTACATACCAGGAAAATTAAATAATTAGTCTCTAGTAATTGTTGGTCCATGCATATTATACACTAAAAAAATATATCATAAAATGATTAATTTAGTGATCACTTGCTTACGTACGGTTCTAAATAGGATAGCACATAAAATAATACACCACACGCCAGGTACACTCATCATTGGATATCCACATTTAGCTCACCCTTGTAGATGTGCATCTAAGCACTAAAGTTTACATGTTCAAAACTAAATAATCAAATGGTACACGATACACTGCACTCATCTATAGCTTATACCGCCTATATACACCCACATCTCACCTGTGTATATATGAAGAGCTAGAGATAAGCCTAGCCACATACCACTACTACCTATGCCCATGCACGACCGCCCGCACCTAGGATATGCATGCCATGCTCGTCATGCAAAACCACGTGGCATATCAGCAAACCCTTGTTGTTTTCAATGATGACCATAACAATGACCCACGGACATAGTTTCTAAGCAAGCATAAATGCACAGCATGCACCGGAAACATTCATGAGCCCGTATTACGGAAACCCGCACAACGCACTCATGTTATCGCTTGAACACTAAATATAAGTTGAAAGTAGTCTAAATCGCCAGCCGTAGTAACTAGTAATAAGTTAAGGCTACACATAAAATGGTACACCTTGGGTACACTCTCAGCACCTACCTCATATGAGCTCACATCCATATAAGGGCATTAGTGCTGCTTCCACCACTCAATAATGCTCGCACACACCCATGTACCCACCTACGCATTAAATAAAAGTCTAAATAAATCTATAACCCAATTACTAATTCATAGAGAATAATATTAAGGTAGAATTTTGCATAAAATGACACACCATGTACTAACCACGCTATTAACGCACGCGTTCTACGAATTCCAACCATAAAGGCTTTAGTGTTGCTAGCAAAATGACCCGTGCACACAACTTACCCTGTTCACAACCATGGGTACGCGTAGCTCATCACTAGTCCCGTACATACTCCGCAAGCTGCACTTAGCACAGCAACAACCGCAATATGCATGACTTGCCATTGTTTTCTCACAGAGTTTAATTGGTTCTTATTCAAACTTTACTGGATCTTATCGATTCTTTTCGAACTTTGTTTCTTTTACTGTAGTTTTATTGGGCGTAATATATCGCGTAGATGATGCTGAGTCCGCGGAAGGGCAAGAAGTTAAAGAGGAACCAAAAGAGCCAGTTCATAAGGAAAAGCCAAAGACTTCAACATAAAGATAGAGATCGAAGACATAGATTTCGAAGAAGACTAAAGCCTCAAAGCTTTAAAGATTTAAACTATGAAGATCAAGTATTTGCAGGCAAGCTCTAACTCCTTGACCATGTCTAACCTATGTTTTGCTAATGCTCCTATAGCGCCTGTCTATACTGCTTTGCATGATATGTTGGTTTAAAACATACGGTAGTTATAATCCTATTTGATTTACTAATGTATTGATATTAATGTCAGTTAGTAGACATAATATTGATTACCTGTTGACGATGCTTCTTGTTAACTATAGGATTTCCGTTGTTAAAATATTTTAACGAATGGGAAGTTGCCTTGATATTAGAATGCTTAGAAACTCTCATGCGATAGGTGAAATGTGTCAAAATGAGTTTGGTGGTATGAGTAAAATAAAATGGGATGGGTGATAGTGCAACTTGTGATAGGTGAAGAAGGGTGTTTTGGTCATGGGGCGGGGCTTCATGTGAAAGGCGATGTGGTAGGTGTTAAGCTTCAGTCTGGTCCACCTGTCATACAAGGACCGGTTGCATCGGACATGAATGTAGTGATTTCATGCAACCACAGAATCTGTATGGATGGGACTTACTCTGCCTCTTTAGTTATCCACATTGAGCCCCTAAGGTGGTCGGTAGGACACAAGAGGTCAGGAGAAGACGTGAGATGCTCATGGTCTGTTCTTCGATAAAAGTAATGGCCCGTGTCGTGGGATCGTATTGCCCATCGATATAGCCCCTGGTCTATGGTGTCTCCCGTTGAGGGAATTCCGAGAAAGAACGAGGAAAGTGAATTGCGCTACGGTCTAGCTTTTGAAATGTACTATCGCATCGTCGGGGCCTGGAAAACCCAGGTTGATGACCCCTGAATGCATTTTGAGGTGGATTCTATGGTAACATTTATAGTGTTGGAGTAAACGCTATGCTACTCTTGCTCGCGAAAGTGCATAGGCTGTGGGTACAGTGTACAATCTCTGCAGAGTGTAAAAATTCATCCTGTTTGGCCGCTGTCACCGTATTGACACATTACAGCTTGGGCTCACTTTGATTAATCTTCATATTATCCTTATTGGAGTGGGTGTGTGTAGGTGCTCGTGTTTTGGATAGAGTTGGTGATGTGCCATGGATCGGTACGATTGCGTGCCAGCGCCCCATTTAAAATCTTGGGTACTAAGGGGATGGATGAGCATCTCCACTAGGACCAATCTACTAAAATGTGGAAATAAATGTTTTGCCTCCCTTTGCAAAGCTTGTGAACCCTGCGTAAATCTGGCTTTTCGCAAAAGCAATCTCTACAGCTTTATCTTGCTACAACCAAATACGCATCGATATATATATATACTCTTATTTAGTGTTAGGGCTTGCTGAGTACCTTATGTATTCACTCGTTTTCAACTGTGATTTTAGACAGAGAAGATGCGTAGAAGAGGATAACGTGTTGGGTTTTTGTTCTGCTTTTAAGTTTGCTTGAGGCTTCGGCCCATGTTTTCTACTGTCTACCTAACCTCTAGCTAGTAAAATGGTTGCAGATATTTTAATCCTTGCCATTATGCCTCTAATGGTCTGATATCTGGTATATTACTCTATTTGAAGTATGCTTTTGACATACATTCTGTTGTGTTTCTGCGTACTAGCTACTGATTCAGGGACTGATACGTGATGCATAATGTATCTCAAAAATGGAGTGCGACAGGGTGGTATCAGAGCAATACTTTGCTGTAAGATGAAATCGTAGGCTTTTTCCAATCGATATCGAGTATTTTGATGCAAACTATATTATAAAACTTCTTTCTTTCCTACATCTATTGCAAATGCCTTTATATCGTACGCCGGATGTCAAAAGATGAGTCCTATAGGAGAAGTCTAAAGAAGACCAGTTTCACTACACGAAATGCCATGCAAGCCTACCCGAAGGACTGCAAAAAACCCCAAGATCTGAAATAAGATGGAGTATCCAAGATAGGAAAGCTGGAATACCATGGATGAAAGACTCTGACCTTATTCCCTGATGCTACCATTGCCACTGGGAAAAGAGTTTATATGAATAGTTTGGAGAAGTCAGCAGGGAATGCTACTCGAAGGAATAGCATGCTTGTATTAAGCTAACAGTTTGGGGATACAAGCTATAGTTTCAATGGTTACCAGAATAATAATACTCCCTTGGAATGCTTGATAATTAACGTTACTCACTTGAAGTAAAAGTGGAGTATGTACTAAGATCATAGTATGACCCTATTTCTTTAAGTAGGGTAGGGTTTCACTGGGAATATGAGATCATTTGGAATATGAAAAGGACAAGAGAATCATCAACATACCAAGAAGTATGAAGGTACACGAGCAACAAGACAGTAAATGAGAAGTGATTCGAACTACTGGCAGAATACAATGTAATCGTTACAGTTCAAAAAAAAAAACCAAGCAGAGCAATAACGCTTGAATTCGTTGAAGCGCCGTGCATGACCAAGAGGTGAAAAGCGAGATCAACTACTCTGCTCACCTGATCAAGTTGAACGACGTGTTACCTTGAGCAAAGAGAAATTTTGGCCAACGGTAAGAGTAAATCGAATAAAGACCAATAGTCGAAGCCACCTAAAACATTGAAGCCCTCTTAGTGCGCTTACATCTAAAACAATAACAACTAATAAATTACCTTGTTTGCGTGAATTCGAGCGTTTCTTGTTTTCGTTTTCTGTTTGTATGCTTGTGTGTATTAAACAACTGGAACATCAGTATAATAGTTGTAACATTAAAATCAGTGCCCGGACCAAACCTTCTCCCAAACCTCACTTGACCAGCAATAAGAACCTAGCCTGACACGGAGATCAAAAAATAAAAATAAAAAAATAGGAATCTCATTTAGCCACCTCCAAGTTAAGGAGTAAGATAAGGAATGACGTTGGCAAAGACAACTCACCGACACAGGGTATACATGTACAGGAAGTACTGCTCCACCGTAACAAAGCAAAGTACACAAAGAAACTCAATCTAATCAAAACCTTGACCGTAATAATGGAGGAGACAATATGGATAAATGGTTCATATCTTTGTTCTCCTATGGAGGACTTGCTACCTCCCGACAAGACAATATGACAGATAGTGGAGACTCCATCTGAAGGTACCACGAGAACGTCAGAAGTTTAATTAATGCTATGAGCATGGACACTCATAGCAGTCTGTTCAGGAAAAAAATGTGGCAATTAAGGATTTGTTCTCGTTATATGACCTCCACATATGGTCACAAGGCATCAGGTGTCCTGTAGAGCGATGCCATTATATCGTGATAAGCATATGTTATGCCGAACACAATTGGATATATAATGCAGTGAGGCCCAAGAAAAATTAGGATTAAGAAAGGGAGTCCGTGGAACTAGGATCAAACATATGTCTCAAGGAAAAATTTTAAGTGTGTGGTTATCAGCACATTGGAACAGATCTTAACACCTGAATAAAAGAATAGTACTACAGGGAACGCTCACTCACACTTTGATAAAGAGAGAAAATGTGAGCCGTACCCCCTAGGATACATGGATCTGGAAGCATAAAATCTTGGAAACCGAGACGAAATCTACACTGCAGTCAGCTTAAGAGCACTACTGCTACAACACTGCCACCTGACCAACGGATAATATCACTCTGACCCTTCAGAATATAATGGTATTTTAAAGTCACCAGGGCATGGATGCTCTACAGTAAGTAGCCATGAGCCGATGCTCCCCATGGATCAAGACGACAACATCTGATGCTTGGGAGCTAAGTACCCTGGTCTTTTGGATCTCAAGGAGTATAAAATTGACTCCTACATATACTTCAATCATACCGCTGGGCTTAAGGAGTATCGAACAATATAGTCGACCGTGCACCACTAGATCATCAGAGATAGCTAACCAGTTGGATCACCAGTCGTGTTACCTGGAACTCTTCCTAAAGGGCCCAATATTTGGGATCCATGTGGAACATCGACCTCGGCACCCCGAGTTAAAAATTTCTTTTAAGTGGGTAGCGCCTCGTTGCTAGTCGACTGGTAGAGTCAGGAATCGGATCTCCAGTTATTCCAAAATAAAGACACAAGGTAGCACTGTCAAGCAACAACCCGGAAGGTAACAGTAAAAAAATTCATAGTAATAAAAATGAATGAATAAAACCATAAGCTGAGAAACAATAAGGAGTATATGATGCTAGAATATATAATTTATAAACCCTGGTAATTACAGATCAAAGGCAAATCACCCAGCCGTTGGAGCCAAATACACCTTTTCATAAAGTGGATAAGATAAATAAGGAATACAGTACCACCTGGATTTATTGGGAACCTTAGTAAGCCCGCCTTTGAGGATAATTTTGAAGACTAAAATATTCAGAAAGGTGATCCATGGATAGTGATACAGACAGATTATGCAAACTGCCACACGCCTAGTAAAGATGGACGATCAGGAAAATCTTCCTAGAAGTCACTGTGGAGCTCAAGTTACCCGAACCGAGGAGATGAGTCCAGTTTTCCAACCACCCAATGGTACGAGAGGATGAGATTCCTTTTAAGTGGGGTAGATCTGTGACATTCTGAATTTTAATTCTAATTTAAAATTTCAAAAATCCAAAATTTATCTAACAAAACCCTAACATTTTCTCCCTCCTTTCCTTTTTTCAAAAGACAAAGTCCTATTTAAAATAAAATTCTCTAAATTTGAAAATTTTGAAATATTAAAAATTGAGGGTGACCAAGTGCTTGTTTCTGTTCCCTTTTATTCGTTTGGATTTTATTTGCAGAAATCAATTGAATTCCACTTAAATTAAGAACCCAATAATTCAAATTCTTGAAATATTCAAAATTTCATTTCCAAATCTTGTACTGGCCGAAACCTCTTCCTCCTCCCCTTTCTCCGCCTGCCTCCGCGCGGCCCAACTCTCCCTCCCTTTCTTTTTCTTTTTCCGGCGCGGGCCGCCCCTTTCCTTCTTCTCTCTAGGCGGCCCAGCTCGCCTTTTCTCCCTCGGCCCGGCCCACTGCGCCCCCCTCCTTCCTCCTTCATCCTCCCGACCGGCAGGGCGCACGATGCTGGCGGGCATGCAGCCATGTGCCATGCCACACCTCGCGCACGTTCGTCAGTGCTTCCCCGACAAGCTGATGTGCGGCTGCTCCTCCTCCCCCGAGAGGACGACGTGTAGTTGCTCCTCCCCGATAGGCTGACGTGCGTGCCGCCGCCTTCACTGGCTGTCGGTCGGCGACCGACGTCGTTGCCGCTACTACTCCGTCCGTCTACAAATTGACGCTCCCAGCCTCTCCATTTCTGTCAAAATCGAGCTCTCTCTCCCCCTTACGCCGCTATCAGCCCAGCAGCACGCGCCGCCCCTGCACAGCGCCGCGCGCCGTCCCTGCCCGTCGACGGCACAGAACAGCACCTCCCTGGCCTCTCAGCACCCACCAGAAGACGTGCCGTGGCACTCTTTACTTCTCCAGCCAGAAACCCAGCTCCCCTGCCGCCCCTGCGCTCTTGCACCGAGCGCCGCCGCTGTCGCGCTGCCTCCCTCTGTTCCCGACACTCCATAGCGCCTCCCCAGCCCTAACGACCCTGCGGCGAGACTCAGCACGCCACCCTCCTGTTCCCCGCCCCCTTCCCTAGGTCCAGCGGGCCCTCCTTGGCCGGCCTGCTGTCGAGGTCCACGGTGAGACCCGTGGACTGGCCCCTGGCCGCGGTCCACAGAGCCGTGGACACAGTCTACCATTTTTCTGTTCGAAAAATGGTGCAGCCCTCATGGTACAACCTCTCTTTTACGGAGAAGCCCTCCATATTCCTTCATATAAAGTTCTAGTCCAATTTGTTACAAAAGACTCCCTTGACCTTTGTATTATTTACAACATAGCCCTATCCTCTTAGGTGCAGCCCTTTAGTTTTTGTTATTATAAATTTTGCCCTGAATACCTTTCCTCTTAATTACAGAAAGGTCCCTAAAACCTTCTTATTATTACCATCAAGCCCTTGAAACATCTAAGCCTTCGCATTTTAGTCCCTACATCCCCAAATACCCGTATCTTTGTGCTCGTACCTCCAATTTCTTAGATTCCTACGCTCACACGTAAATCATAACGCGAGCTATCCACTAGCACCATTCCTAAAATCCCGAAATTACCATAATCCCTCATATTATCTCAAAACATATAACATCTTGACAAATACCATCCACTGTCCAATAAATTTGAATCCTGTCCAACTCGAACATTCGCCACATCGGCACATTCCAGCTTGGAGCCTCTCTTATCATTCAGGTTCTCTCTAATTTTTGGATCTTGTTAGTTTTTATTTAATTTACTTTTGTTTTCCCTGTAGTTATTATTCGTTCTTAATATTGTATTTTATTGCATATTATAGCATGAAACCATATCATAATTAGAATGCATTTCGTTATGTTCTTAGCATTCATTAGAGCACGCACAACCTGCTAGATTTAATAATTTAACTATAAATGTAAAATATTGTAAGTAATCATGATTCATTATGAAGCAATCATATCTTACCCTGCATTAGTGTGCATTAGTACATATGTCACTTATAAGCTTTAGTGGCATAATTATTTTAAGATTTATCTTTAAGCACTCCTCAATCATCAGAAAATAATTACATACTAGGAAAATTAAATAATTAGTCTCTAGTAATTGTTGGTCCATGCATATTATACACTAAATAAATATATCATAAAATGATTAATTAATGATCACTTGCTAACGTACGGTGTTAAATAGGACAGCACATAAAATAATACACCACACGCTTGGTACACTCATCATTGCATATCCACATTTAGCTCACCCTTATAGACGTGCATCTAAGCACTAAAGTCTACGTGTTCCAAACTAAATAATCAAATGGTACACGATACACTGCACTCATCTATAGCTTATACCACCTATATACACCCACATCTCACCTGTGTATATATGAAGAGCTAGAGATAAGCCTAGCCAAATACCACTACTACCTCTGCCCATGCACGACCGCCCGCACCTAGGATGTGTATGCCATGCTGGTCATGCAAACACCACGTGGCATATCGGCAAACCCCCGTTGTTAATATTGATGACCATAACAATGACCCATGCACATAGTTTCTAAGAAGCATAAATGCACAGCATGCACCGGAAACATTCACAAGCCTGTATCACGGAAAACCGCACAACGCACTCACGTTGTCGCTTGAACACTAAATATAAGTTGAAAGGAGTCTAAATCGCCGGACGTAGTAACTAGTAATAAGTTAAGGCTACACATAAAATGGTACACCTTGGGTACACTCTCAGCACCTACATCATATTAGTGCTGCTTCCACTCAATAATGCTCGCACACGCCCATGTACCCACCTACACATTAAATAAAAGTCTAAATAAATCTATGACCCAATTGCTAATTCATAGAGAATAATATTAAGATAGAATTTTACATAAAATGACACACCATGTACCAACCACAATATTAGTGCACGCGTTCTATGAGTTCCTACCATAAAGGCTTTAGTGTTGCTAGCAAAATGACCCGTGCACACAACTTACCCTCTTCATAACCATGGGTACGCGTAGCTCGTCACTAGTCTAGTACCAAGCTGCACTTAGCACAGTAACAACGGCAACATGCATGACTTGCCCTAAGTTTTCTCGCAGAGTTTATTTGGTTCTTATCCGAAATTTACTGGATTTTATCGATTCTTCTTGAACTTTGTTTCTTTTACGATAGTTTTATTGGGCGTAATATATCGCGTAGATGACGCTGAGTTCACGGAAGGGCAAGAAGTCAAAGAGGAACCAGAAGAGCCGGTTCATAAGGAAAAGCTGAAGACTCCAACATAAAAATAGAGATCGAAAACTCAGATTTTGAAGAAGACTAAAGACTCAAAGCTTTGAAGATTTAAACTATGAAGATTAAGTATTTGCAGGCAAGCTCTAACTCCTTTACCATGTCTAACCTATGTTTTGCTAGTGCTCTTATAGTGCCTGTCTATACTGCTTTGCATGATATGTTGGTTTAAAATTTTGGGTAGTTATAATCCTATTTGATTTATGAATGTATTGATATTAATGTCAGTTACTAGACATTAATATTGATTGCTTTGATTACCTGTTGTTGACGCGCCTTGTTAACTATAAGATTTCCGTTGTTAAAATCTTTTAACGAACGGAAAATTGCATTGATATTAAAATGCTTAGGAACTCATGCGATGCGATTCATCGCCACACCATACACCAATCATTTATGAAATGTGTCAAAATGAGTTTGGTGGTGTGAGTAAAATAAAATGGCATGGGTGATAGCGCAACTTGTGCTAGGTGAAGAATAGTGTTTTGGTTGTGGAGCGGGGCTTCATGTGAAAGGTGATGTGGTAGGTGTTAAGCTTCGGTCTGATCCACCTGTCGTGGACAAGCGCAACGCCCTTGCATATAAAGACCGGTTCATAGGACCTCAATGTATTGACTTCGTGCAACCACAAAACCTGTATGGGCAGGACCTACTTTGCCTCTTTGGTTATCCACATCGAGCCCCTAATGCGGTTGGTAGAACACAATCAGCCAGGAGAAGACGTGAGATGCTCACGGTCTGCTCTTCGATAAAAGTAATGGCCCGGGTCGTGGGATCGTGTTGCCCATGGATATAGCCCCTGGTCTATGGTGTCTCCCTTTGAGGGAATTCTAAGAAAGGATGAGGGAAGTGAATTGCCCTATGGTCTGGGTTCGGACTTGCTGAGTACCTTATGTACTCACCTGTTTGCGACTGTGGTTTTAGACAGAGAAGATGCGTAGACGATGATGATGTGTTAGGTTTTTGTTATGCTTCCCAAGTTTGCTTGTGGCTTTGGGCGATGTTTTCTGCTGTCTGCCTAACCTCTAGCCAGTCAAATCGTTGCAAATATTTTAATCCTTGCCATGATGCCACTAAAGGTCTGATATCAGGTATATTACTCTATTCGAAGTATGCTTTTGTTATACGTTTTGTTGTGTTTGTGCGTAACAGTTACTGATCTAGGGATTGATACGTGATGCACAATGTATCCCAAAAATGGGGCGCGACACCAAAGCTTTACATGATTCATCTGTACTAACATCAACAATGAGCGTGGCTTCATTTGGAGGGTCAAATCTTCTGGGATCTCAAGATATGTCTCCCATACATCAAACCTTTTCTTGATAGTTTCTTCACATGAGATATGATGCTTCCCATAGAAGTTGATCCATTCTATGCTTATCAATACAAGCATATAGATCATGTTGAGTTTCATTAGGAAGCAAGATAACATTGTTATACTCATCATAAAAGACATCATAAGAATTCTCTAAAAGACTACTAGCAATATTATCAATTTGTGAGCATGTGCTAGTAGAAGAAGAGATGTTGCAAAGTTGAGGCTCAAACGTGGAATGAGCATGATCTTTGCCATTTGTGCTTGAGGTAGATGCACCAAGATCGTCCAAGCTTGATTGAGCTTCATCAAGAGTATTGGTAGCTTTGATGGTTGAGCTTCTTGATTGATTCTTCATGAATTATCTTGAGCATTCCTCCAAAAGAGTTGATCTCCTCTTCTAGATCATGCAATCTATAGACAACTTCACCTATAATTTCACCATGTTGTCATCGAGAGTAAGTATAAAATATAGAAGCTAAAGATAATTGGCATTATTAATCATGATAGCACATAAAGCATCACTAGACGAAGATTTAGTCAAATCATTCATGTTGTTAACCGAATTCTCCTGTTTAGTGGCATAAAGTTCGCTTAGCAAGCGTTTCTTCCGTGAGCCACTTCCAGACCTTGATGAAGAACTTTTCTCCGCCATTCCCATCCACTTCTGAAGGGTGATTAAGCCACAAATTGATCACTTGGCTTTAACACCACTTGTAAAGATCAAGTGATCAAGAAGGAGAGTTGAATCGAACACTACAGTAGTTGTATTTTTCTAGCTCTTCAACAAGTCTAGTGAAAAGGCAACCAACTCCTAGCAATTTCTAGCAAGATAAGATCTAACAAACTAGAATAACAAATGTAACCACTAGGAATTGAAAAGGCAAAGCTATGGAAGAGCTAACAAGCAAGTCTATCAGGTACAGCACTCCGGTATGATAGCCACCAAGAAAAAAGAAAAGCCACCAAGAGAAAAGAAATGCTACCAATCAATTCTACTCTTAAGAAGATAAATGCAATAAGTAAAAGGAGTAGACTGAAGAGATGCTCAGTGATTTTTCCTAAGATCTCGGATGGATGATGCCTTCCCCTAATCCTCGTTAGACCACTCCCGTCAGAGACTTGGTCCCTCCCGCCATTCTTACAACGGTGCTCAAGGGTACGCTTCACTCCCGGAGTGAAGTCACCGGTGATCCCGATTGTAGCAAACAATACCCTCTCGCAAGAGCAAATCTCCAAGGCTCGGGCACTCCCTCGTGATGTGCCTTTCAAGCGGAGGACTTGAAACCGCTCACAAACTTAATATCGTCTTTCACAATCTTCTCAGAAGCTCAAACACTGACGCCTAACCAGTCTAGACTGCAATAGACCAAGAGTTATAGGACAAAGGCACTCCTCTAAGCCTCACAAGCTCTAGGAATGAATGGATGCTCTATGCTACTCTTATCAAGCACTATCTCTCAAGATTCTTTCTTGTGCTCTCCTTGGTGACCCATGGCTCTCACAAGTGATCTTCTATCTCTTCTGGTTGCAGGTAATCTCCACGACAGCTCCTCCAATGGTTTAAATTGGCTCCAAGCCTCGAAGAGGCCGTTGGAAGCTGATATCAAAAAGTTGTCTGCTTTTGCAGTCATCGGATTGTTTGGTGACTCAGATCGCTAGACTGTCCGGTGACTCTTGTTTCTTGCTCAGATAGAATAACAACCTTTTTCGAGTCCATTCCATGTGACATCAGACTGTCTGATCCATACCTTCATCAGACTGTCCAGTGATCTTCACTTTTGGACAACTAGAGATACCTTCTCGAGACTTCATTTTCCTAGACACCGGACTGTCCGGTGACTTCTTCACTTCAGCTCTAAAAAATATCTTCTCTAGACTTCAGTCTTCGACACTCACCGAACTATCCAGTGACTCCTCTGATTCTTCATGTAAACTTCAGATATTCTGAACTATGAATTGTCCACTCACCAAACTATCCAGCGACACAACAGGATTGTCCAATGACCCTTCTTGCTGCTTGATTTGTTTATTGGTTCTCGATCTTCTGTCAGGTCGTGGTAGCTCTCGATTTGGTGGAGATGCACCACACAATCTATTCGGCCTCAAATCAACACGATTTGAACACCGCAATAACAGCACCACTTCTCCTATGGTTATCAACCATGCGCTGCCTGGTTGACCTCACCAAGAACGCTAATCCTTACCTACGAATCAAAGAACATAAGCAAAAACAAGAAAGAGTGCAGCACAAATGCAAAATCTAAATTAAACACAAAGTTGGGTCTTACAAACTTTATGATGGTGAAACTGTATGAAAATAGAATAATCTAAGAAAAACTCGAGTCCTAATGGTGCAGCTGGCTCATTATAAAGGGTGGAGGGACATGCAAGGCCCCTGGATGAAACCCTAATTGGCCTAACAATATACAAGGTTGAATGGCCCAAGATGGTGTTACATAACTCTGATAGATTCTGGATTCAGACCCTGTAATCGCAGCACCACTTCTCCTATGTCTATCAACCGTGCACTACCTAATTAACCTCATCAGGAAGGCTAATCATTGTCTGCAAGTTGAAGAACACAAGCAAGAACAAGAAAGAGCGCAACACAAATGTGCAGTGCATCTAAGAAATAGGGAGTGACAAGTGGTATCAGAGCAATAATTGATTGTATGATGAAACCCTTAGGACTTTTCCACGCCCAGAATCGTATAATTTTAAAACAAAAACTATTTGCAAAGTCCCTACTCTTTCTCGTCCCAAAATATTTTTAAAATTTGCTTACTCAACCTCAGACTACGGAACAAGATGTGAAAGCAAGGAGACCACAAACGAATGGATGTATATGCTGACGCAACAAAAGAAACCCATTTTGGAGATCCCAAGGAGATGAATCAACAGAAACATGAGTTTCAGGAACACGCAGATGACATGCTGCAAGCACCAAATTCTGACATCACAAATTTGCGTGAAAGGATCGATGACTTAGAAATACTAATGAAGAAAGCTGTAATGCCTTTTTATATCATCTTCTTTTTTTGGGTTTGGGCCCCCCTTCGAAGAGTTCTTGGAGCTCCCCTACACCAAGATATTATCAGCAAAAACCACAAAAAGCGACTAGAAAAGGAAGCATAGTCTTGGAAAAGGTAAAGAACTGGAGTACCCACTGGCTGTGCTGCTTAAGATGATGGAACCTACCCATCAGCCGCCCAGTAAGATGCCGCTAGGACATCAGAATTGTTGCCTATGCAAGAAGCATGAACAACCGTCGACCAACTTTCCAATGGCAACTCCAAGTAAATCTATCATTAAGATAATATACTGTTTATATTGCAAGCTGGAAGGACACCTTGTCGCGGTTTGCCTGTACCTCAAGGAAGAATACCTGCACCGTCACGAGTCTGAAAGTTCTAACAGGCACTGCTCAAAGAAGAGATGAGCAAGGCGACCACCAGCGTTAAGAGTATCTTGTATCTAGGAACAGTGTCACTGGAGTATTGTACAAGAGAAGCAGCACCAACCTAAGATGGCGATTGAGTTGCCAGTAGGAAAAGAGCTTATAATCTTACGTGGTGCCCTAGAATAAAGCAACTAGTAGGTGGAATGACATCAGCTACAAGAGTAGCGTTGGTCTAGTGCAATAAAAGTAAACTATAATCGGAGAATGTCAGAATGACTCCTTTTAAGTGAGGTAACGTTGTAATGAAGTTATAAGCTTATCTGGTATGAACTAATGAAGAGTTTCTATAGTTATCATAAGAAGCCTTGCATCAAGATCTCAACCAGCATGATTAGTGGAGTAGAATGGATATGAGTTAGTCACTGGGCAAATAAAAGATCTCAAGCCCACGCACACACTGCATGGCCACACCTACACAAACCAGCTTACGCTTTCGTCCTTGCTTCGCATAAAAGGATTAACCATATATTACTATGCTTTGGGTCACTGGCTATTTAAGTTTGTCTATCCCTCTTTAAACTAGCAAGGTGGAACTATTTCTCATGGTTTTACCCACACCACAAGCCATGGGAGTTGGGCTTTTTTTTCATAGGCCTCACACCTTCTGTGAGCTTACACGCATTCAGGGACTTACAGGTGTTGTATATTTTAGTCCTCGCTTGGTTCTCAAACATACCACGAAGTTCCACAATCATATTGTAGACAGCTAACATTCAATGCATCATTAGTATGCCTCTTTACTCTCTTCTCAGAGGTAGTGACATTGTCTAGTAGGCCATCAGGATAGGGAACCTCTTGAACATATTCTTTTTCTCTTGCTGGAAACCAATTCTTAGGTTGCAATACCAATCAATAAAGTCTTTTACATTAAGTTTTTCCTTCTCAAGACTTGAACGCAAGGTAAAACTAGGAGTATTACTAGTGAATGGTGCCTTGATCTAAAACAAAAAAAAATGGCACTATGTAAATGTAAGACTTCCATTAAACATTTTATCAAAAGTTTATCCACGATATATTGGAAATCATTTTGCTCCAACGACATATAGTGGTACGAGATCCATATTCAACTAGATCCTAGTGATCTTTGGCATCATTGCGTGAAAATCTAGTGAGTATGGTAAGCAACATTTTGTAATCACATCTCTATGCGACTCTTGTTTGTTGGGAGGTAGCATATGCCCTGGCGTCCAACACCATGCCCCAAAGCCCAAAACCATTTTTATAGCTTTGTTAAGTAAACCAATACTATGTGTGTGAGTATCTGACATTCACCCTGCTTATTAAGATAGTTGGGGCACCCTTCTTTAGAAGACCTGTCATACACCGATCATAATTATAATAGGTGCAGCTGTTGGAATGGCATTAATATGAATCTTAATTTTTTGAGAGAACCTATTCGAAAATGATTATATATCTATCACATAATTCATGAAAGAATTGGATTACAAGAACTTCATCGCAGGAAATTATATTAACCATGAAACAGTATGGTCCAAACACATGCTGATCTCCATCTTCATCACCATAAGCCTCCTATCCTTGTGTCCACCTTGCTTGAAATTGGCCTCCATGAAAAGCACTAAGTCAACACGCAGACCACTACACAATAACATTACAACCTCAACCCGACTATTAAAAATGACTCACAGGCCATGAAATTACATACAAGCATCACATACACATATTAGGCCATACCATTCACAACATTCTCTACAAAAAATGAGTTATGTGAGTAATGGTGCTATGTATGAACAAAATGATGGTGACATAAACAATATCATATATTTATTAGGTTTCTATGGAAGACCGTGATATATGGTGCTGATGTTGCCAACTCTACCTTCTAGCACACGCGGTTAGTCCCGATGGTGATTCCAGCTGGTAGTGACAGGTTGCGTGCGCACATAGCAGAAGCACAAACACATCATCGGCTCTATTTTCTAGCACACACAGTTAGTCCTGATGGTAATTCCGGCCGATGGGGACAGGTTTCTTTCGCACAGAGTAGAAGTACAAATGCATCAACGATTCATGTGACACTATCATCTCAAAACATTTTGACTGTACTCACGAACATGTAGTAGATTATATCAACTATTCACAATTTACATGCACATCATGTAGTAGATCATATCTACAATATGTGCATGATCCAGATCACAAACTACAAAAGGTTGGCTCTAATGCCACTATTGACAAACGATAGGCTACCATAGAGAAAAATAATTTATACCGTTCAACTAGAAAACCTCGTAAGGCAGGATAATTGATCATTACCACTAGACGTGTAGGTGGAGCGGAATCAATGTTGGAGCAGCGAGATCTAGCGAAGTCACACATCGATGTAGAGGAGGTAGTCATTCAAAGCAATCATCTCCTCCTGGTGCTGCCGAACAGCACCATAGTAGTAGTGCCGCCTTGTGGTATCCACATGTACGTGGTTGGAGGACATATGCGGTGTGCTAGCACTGGCAGTGTGGCTAGGGTTCTTGTGAGAGAGATGATGGAGGCGGCGGCTAGGGTTTTGGAGTTGCAGGAGTCACATAAGTCATAGCCCTGTCTCCATTTTTATAGACCCACTAATGGGCTTCCATGAATAGGCCCATTAGTGTCTCTTAGGCATACCTCCAATATGAAGGTATTGAGATATTAATAGGATGGTATTTCATTACACCATATTCAATTGCGGTCCATATCAAAACAAACATGTTTAATAGTCATTGAAGGATTCCGAAGCACACATTGGTACTTAAACTTCACTTGTGAATACACCAATTCTATGCTGCCTCTAGGGATGCAAGTTTTCTCTTTTTTTCTGTTGGTGCGATGGCTCAAAAGTTTATAAAATGAACTAACTCCCCTCTCCACCTTACAGTGTCAGTGGGATAGAATGAACTAAAGGTTTGGCCCACAAATACCGATTGGGTACCCACTTATATCCCTAGCTGCATCTAAAAGTCGGATTAGCGTATATATAGTGATTTTGTGTTTCTATGTCCATAAACATGTGCTACAGTGTTATTCCAAGGATCCAATATATTAAATTTCAATAAATCTTTGAAATTACCCTAGATTATGTACCATTTGGGTAGTCAAAATATAAATGGCCATCAAGACCGACCCATGTCACATCCCAAATTTTGGCTCAAATTTAAAAAATTCAAAATCTCAAAATTTTGCAACAAAACCCTAATATTTTTTTCATTTCTCTCTTCCCTTTCATTCAAAAGAGAAAATCCCAATTAAAACAAAATTCTCCGAATTGGACATTTTTTTCAAAATACTAAAATCTGAGTGCGTGCAAGTGCTTGTCTTTCTAGCTTTTATTTGCCTGGGTTTATCTGCTGAGTTCATTTGAATTTATTTGAATTTTGAATCCACCTGTTCCAATTCCAAAATTCTGAAAATTTCCTTGGTCAGTCCAGCTCGCCCCTTTCTCTTTTCCGGCCCATCCTTTCTTTTCTCCTCTCCCCCTCACAGGCCGCATGCCTGCTCCCAGCCCACACTGCCCTGACCCATTCCCTCTCCAGCCCGTCACTGTGCTTGTTCTACCTCTCCCCACCCTGCCTCTCCCTCGCCGACAGCACACAGGCGCCGTGTCGCCACCTGCCTGGACAGCTGCCGGCTCGCCCTGCAACGTGCCCTGCATGCACCGCGCCACCATCGCCCACCTGGCCACGCACTCCCCGACGCGCTGCCGGACCACTGGGCTGCTGCACCTCACCTCTGGCGCGCTGCCACCAAGGCTCCCTGGCAATGAAGCTGCCCTCACTCCTGCCCCCAGCTCACTCACTCTTCCGGCTATAAATAGCCTCCCAGGACTTCGAACGAGCTCCCTGCTGCCATCCCTCTCTCCAATTTCAGTTTTCCCAACCGCTGCCGCTCCGGTCGTCGCCACCGATTCCCTGCCTCCGTCGCATCTCTCCGCCTCCTCTGCGCTCCAGCAGCTCCTCAGTTACACCACCCTTTGATTCCCAGCGGCATCGGACTATTCCTGCCGTCACCACCGTTCCACGCCAAGCGTCACCTCCTCTGTCCACGCCTGTCCATTGACAGCACTCTACGTAGCCTCCCTGATCGGTCTAAGCCCACCAGGAGACTCAGCAGACTGCACCGCTGCTCCTCAGCTGCTCCGGTCCCTGCTCCACCTCGCTTCTGCCTCCTGCGCCGTGCGCCACCGCCGCACGCCGACCCTCTCCGTCACCAGCCGCCTTCATAGCGTTCCGAGCCTCGACAACCCCTAGGTGAGAACGGAGTGAGCTCCTCTCACTCTCGGCATCTAGTTTGGGCCACTGCAGCGCGAGTACGCTTCTCCAGCGAGCCTTCGGCATGGCACCACCGTCCTTGCCAGCTCTGGCCGCTACCAGCGCGCCGGGTTCAACCTCCACCGTTCGATCTCAGCCGATGCTCAGGATTAAATCGGAGCCCGCCCCTCCAGCCAATTAAATCCCAGCTATCTGATACGAAGTTCGCGGCCCACATTAGATGCGTAACTCCGTTTTTAGTGATTCGTGCACTCATGTATTCAGCTCCTTTCCTAGTGAACCTACAATATGAAGACAATTTTAGATTTAAGTAATTGCAAGACATGTAAAATTAGGATACTTTATTAACACGTACCAATGAACATTTGCGGGTAAAATGTCTCCTACTGGGACTGGGATCTCCTGCGACGACCAAACTGCCTCATAACTTGGTGTACCGCATAGCCCTTGACAAATGCGTCAAACGCAAGCTTCTTCATCATCCAAAACCCAGCCTCTCTGTAGCAAAGCTGTGAAATACCATGAGCTACGGAACACGTGTATACCAGGTCCTGGCGGTATGACTCCCACAAAACTAACTTAGCCCGATGGTGGTCAAACTGCTTCGTGAAAGGTTCATATGCGGAACGAACCTACAATGCTACCCATTAAGGCTGCAAAGAAATATTACATGTCAATTAAATATCATTTACAAATCTATTGCAGTGTAATAAACATACGTACCCAACGAGGAATGTGGTGTGCTATGCTTCGAGGCAGTTGCAGAAGCATGAGTTGAACTATCCGACGCACGATTTATAGTTGGTGGCTCTTGTCTATGCTTTGAAGATTTGGAGGCACTATCTGATCGGCAACAGATGTGAGATCTACACCGATCACAAGAGTCTCAAGTATATATTCACCCAGGCAAAGCTGAACATGAGGCAGAGGAGGTGGCTCGAGTTGATTAAGGATTACGATCTTAGCATCAACTATCACCCGGGTAAAGCCAATATAGTAGCCGATGCTTTGAGTCGCAAGGCTTATTGTTCTTCTTTGATATCTGGGTAGTCAGAGCTTCTTATAGATCTGACCAGTTTGGGAATTAAGATTGTTTTTTAGGGTTTCTTGCATGAGCTCAGGTTGCAGCCGTTGTTGATTGAGGAGATCAAGTCAGCTCAGAAGCATGATCGAGAGATTAAGTTGATCTTGAAGAAGATAAGGAAAGGCAAAGCATCTAGTTTTTGTGTGGATCAGCTGGGTGCTTTGTGGTTTGGGGACCGTATCTGTGTTTCGAGTGTGCTGGAGTTGTGGAATGTCATTCTGAGAGAGGCTCATGATTCAAGGCATTTTATCCATCTAAGATGCACCAAGATGTTTGAGGATCTGAGGACTCATTTCTGGTGGGTTGGTATGAAGGCAGACATTGCTGAGTGTGTTACTTTGTGTGATGTTTGTCGGTGAGTTAAGGCTGAGCACTAGAGACCGGCTGGATTGCTGAAGCCGTTGTCGATCCCTTCTTGGAAGTGGGATGACATCAATATAGATTTCATCACAGGTTTGTCGATGACGTCTCGTCATCATAATGCTATTTTGGTGGTGGTGGATCGATTGATGAAGACTGCTCATTTCATCCCTGTGAGCAAGGGATACTCAGTTGATCAGTTGGCCAAGTTATACATATATCACATCGTGAGGTTGCATGGTGCACCAAGGAGCATTCTGTCAGATCGCGGGCCTCAATTTACCGTGAGATTCTGAAGGAGCTTGCATGAGGCTATGGGTACGCATCTAGTGTATGGTTTAGCTTATCATTCTCAGACAGATGGTCAGACAGAGTGTGTGAACTAGATTCTGGAGGATATATTGAGGGCTTGTGTGATCACCTATTGGCAGAGCTGGGAGGACAGTCTTTCTTTTGTGGAGTTCTCTTACAATAACAGCTTTCAGGCCAGTTTGGGGATATCACCTTTTGAGGCGTTGTATGGTAGGAGATGCCGTACCCCACTCATGCGGTCAGAGGTTGGTGAGAGGTCTTTCTTCGGTCTTGATTCCATTAAAGCTGCAGAAGAGAAGGTTGAAAAGATCAGAGAGCATCTTCAGGTTGCTCAGAGCTATCAGAAGAGTTATGTAGATAAGAGAAGGAGGCCCCTTTTCTTTCGTTGATGATTGGGTGTATCTCAAGGTGTCACCTCTCTGTGGCACGCGTCGCTTCCATGTCTGAGGGAACTTGGCTCCGAGGTTTGTTGGTCCTTTCTGGATTCTGAGGAAGATCGGTGAGCTTGCTTACAGGTTGGGCTTGCCATCAGAGTTAGTGGGTGTGCATCCTGTGTTCCACGTCTCTCACTTGAAGAATTATGTTCGAGTACCGGAGGAGCAAGTTGTTCCTAGTGCTTTGGATATTCAGGACACGCTCGGGTACCTGGAGTATCCTGTGAAGATTCTTGATGAGGCGTATAAGGAGATGAGGAGGTCCAAGATCAAGTTTCTCAAAGTCTAATGGAGCAACCACACCGAGCGAGAGGCTATATGGGAGAAGAAAGAGAGTTTGAGGAAGGAGTTTCCCTACCTGTTCAAATCCTCTTTTTGATCTCGAGGATGAGATCCTGCAAGGGGGGAGTCTGTAACATCTCAGAATTTTTAGAATAATCGAAGTGACGTTTATCCAGAAATTCATTCCGTTTGATTTCAAAATTCTCCTTTTAATTTTCTACGTCGGAATGATTTTGGTCCCCGGGCTTTTGTTGGGCCGAGATTAATTCTCACAGCCCTTAATTAATCTCCAAAGTCTTTAATTAATTCCAAAACCTCTCCCATTAATCTCCTCTATAAATATCCCCTCCATTTTACCTCATCCCACCAACCCATCTCTCTTCCCTTCGTTTCTTTCCTCCTTTACAAGTTTCAGCAGAGGATGTTCCGGGTGGAACCGCGCGCGCCGTCTGCCTGACCCTCGGTCTCGTCGCCGCCTCCGCTTCGACCCATGCGCGACCGGTTTTGCCCCGCGTCGCCGTTCCCCGTCTCGCACGCCGTCAACTGCAACTCCGTCCCACGTCAATGCCCGATGACCCGTTTCGTCCGCGCGCGTCGCTGTTCCACTTCCACTTCGATCCGGTCGCCGCCTCCGCTCGATTGAATCCCGCACGTGTCGCCCGGTGGACCAGATCTCGTCACCGCGCGTCAACCGCTCTCGATTGCATCGACCGAATCCGCCTCCTCGCTTCTAGCTGTGGTGAGTCGCCTCCTCCTCCTTCTCTAGTGCTTCAATTCTTTTGGAATCGATGTGGTATTCGCGATTTGTCCATATTTTCAGACCTTCGGTTTTCCTTGGTTCATCTGCTGGGGTTCGATCTCTGAGCCATTGATCTGTAGGCCATCACCACTCGTCGTCCAGTAGGAGTAGTGGCTGTGTGTGCATCTTCAGTACAAGCCCCTGGTGAGAGCCTCGTTCTTCCGGTTGTTTTTCAGTAGAATCAGATTGAATGGAGTTGTTGGGTGGCCTGTGATTGGTGTGGTCGATCTGCAGTTAGTTTAGTATCTCGTAGTCTAAATCTTCAGGGATTCTTGGGGAAGACCAAAAGATTCTAAAAATTGTTCCGTTAAACTTGTCTCGTCGAGAATGTCGTGTAGAATTTTTTGAAGAACGTTTTGAGCACGTTTAGCCAAGTAATTTAAATTTAGATTTAATTAATCAAATTTAAATTGTCACGTACCTAGTCTCATCTCTGTTCGTGTTGTGTTTAGCTGGTAATCCCAAAGAGGAGTACCGCGAGCCCGCTCAGTTCAATGACCCAGATCTCGACTACGATCCTGAGCTACCAGGCAAGCCGTGTTCTTTGATCACTTTTGTACCTAGCATTTAAAACTGCATGTTTTGTTTGCAACCCTAATTTGCATGTCAACTGTTTTAAAATATGTTAGCAACATTCCTCAGCCGTGCCTATTTATTGTTCCACAAATATGAGCCCTAGGATTGCTTTAGAATAATTATTTCATTTTCATGCTTAGCCATGCTTAGTCGCATTTATTTTTATCTCACACCTATCACTATAAAAATAGAATTTGTGTTAAACGATTTTGAACTGTGATTCAAATGTGCGAGTGTTGCAAATAACTATATATAACTATTTAGCGGGGCAAGATGGAGTATGAAGAGCTGGGGGACTTTTGGAAAGTGCCTGTGGGCGTCCCTGTGGCGGGTACAATGGAAAGATCTAGGCTAAGATCTTTTCGTGAGACTTATTGGTTGTTGACGTTGAGGTTGGAGAGAGTGCCTGCCCCAGCAATTAAGGATCGAGTCCTTCAAGCTTTGTACGCTCAGTTGACAACTATGCACACCACGTTATCCTGTATGGGTAGTGGCTTGATCCTGAAGCTTACCGAGGCTGTTTACCCGTGGGTTGGTGATGACGTGTTAGTATGGTGTAGAGCTATGACTCCCCACATGAGATCGAGATACCCACCTGATCAGTGGTAGGCTCTTCACAACTCCAAGACCCGGTTGCATAGGCACTTGGGATCTCTATCTTGGAGGAGGGATAACGCCAGTTAAAGCTTGTGGATGGGTCTTGTGTGTTCGTCGGGACTACGACGGTAGTTCCCGATAACACTTCTTGTGGGTACAGGTGCATACACTTTGCAGAGTTATAGTCAATGCGCATTGTCACGTTGTTCTTGGAAGGACACCCCCTGAGTTGTGCTCCTCGTTGAGTAGTTTTGTTTTCTTCCTTTCTCTTCTATTTTAAAATGTTTTGGACTCCGGCCTTTGAGCTGTGGCCAGGTGTGGAGATTATACCTGCATTTAAAATGAATCCCCGTTCGGGAGAACAGAGATCCCTGCGGGGCAAGATAATAAAATTTGACAGTTTTAAAATAAATTTTTCTTGCATCTTTAAAATAAAACAAAATGTTTTAAACTTGTATTTAGCACTTGAGCCAGCCTTTACCCTTGAAACTATGCATACATTGTTGATAGGTAGTACACGGTTTGCTGAGTATTCGTACTCACTGCTTTCAAATTTGTTGTTTTCAGAGGATACCCACAGCTTCGGCTTCGACTACATCTCTGACAGACCGTGAAGTTAGCTCCTATGCTCAAGTGTACCTGTGTGGAGGAGGTTCACAGCCGCTGCCATGAAGATGCTTCTGTTGCTGCCTTCTATGGATTTCTCGATAGTGATCATTCTGCTTTGAGATGTTTCCGGCCTACGTGCCGATGGACCCTTTGAAGGATTTCATTCTAATAAATTTGCATTGACTTGCTATTTTCCATTCTTGTTTCTTGTTTAATGCTTTTGTTATGGTTTCTTGATTGATCGCTTGTGATGTCGTGCTTACCAACCTTCTGGGATTGGCAAGGTCACGGAAGATCAAGACTTATCGAAAGGTAAAAAAAAACCCAGTAATTACAGTCATTGTCAGTCCACGATTGATCCACACGCCTTATACAGGATACAAGCACCTTTAAGAATGGAATCTAACAAATAAATAGTAAGCATAAAAACATAACAGAATACTTTGGTCATGTCACAACATAGCTAACATACAAGCACCCATTAACAAATTATATGATAGAAATTTGATGACTACCTTCTTCTTTAGCTTCCACAGCCTTAAGCCCCTTCTTGCAGCACCCTAACACCAGCTGGTTCTTTGTTAACGCCATCCCAGACTCACTTATGAATCTTGCATGAAGGATTTTATTTTACTGATCAGTACACACATGGGTAACAAAAGGATGAGGCAACAGGTTTTCCTAGTTGTGTCAATATATGAATTGTAATTTGGGGAAGCCTCACACACACAATCCTAATTAAAGCCGTTGTCTGACCTTCTCCATGCTTGGACGTGAGGCAGGTGGCGGGAGGTGGCTGCTAGGGCAGCGATTAGCCACTTCCTAGGGCAGCATGCAGTTTCAGGATGCGCCGCGCGCTGAAGCGCAAGAATGGCCGAGGAGCACACCCAGACGTGCCGCAAAGGGCCAAGGAGCGCGCCCAGATGCACCGTGCCGCGCACGCTCGGGCAGGGGGATTGGGGCTCACATGCGCACCTGGGTGGGAGTGAGGAGGAAGGCGCGGCGGCTGGGAGAGAACGAGGACGGAGGCGGCAGTGGCTGGGAGGGTGAAGCTCGCGGAGGGAGATGGCGGTGGCTGGCGACTGAGGGAGGAGAGACTTTGGTTTAGAGAAGAAGAGGAGGGCAGAGCGGTGTAAAAAGTTAGGGTTGGCGTCTTTTTAATTTTTTTCCCTCCCATTACTTTTCCCGACCCATTGTCACATGTTACTGTTTCCATTTACTGGCTGTTGCTCCATTGGTAAAAGTTACGAGTTTTCCGACCAATCATCCGATGTTAAAGAAGCAATTAGCGACTCACGGTTGTTGCCCACTTTTACCGGCCGATCGTTCATCATAACTATTGTTCGGTAAAACTAAACTGCGGTGTATATACACTGGTTTCTGAGAAAACTGATTTTAAATCCTTTCCAGAGTCGTGCTTGTGGTTTTTTTTTTAAATCCGACCAGTGGCAAAGATGGGTAATTTATGATTGTTGAAGGGGAACAAGTATTTTGCTAAACTGGCATAATCTAGCCTATACTATGGGTTTATAATAACCCAGGTAATCTGATTTTTGTAAATTAGGACAAAATTGGCTTGTATGGAGACCCTCTGTTTTATACAAACTGGTTTTTTATTTGGGAAATTTTGTTTGTTGAGTTTTCATTGTAATTTTTTTTACTCATGAAAAATGTCAAATTAGATTAGAATATGTATTCCACTAAGCAACAATGGAAAGTTGTTAAAAAGACTATTTAATTGTAGTTTGTTTTTGTATACTTCAATGTAGGCTTGGTTATGAGTACATCAAGTCCACTCGTCTCCAACCCCTCGGTCCAAAATATAAGCATTCCTTCATTTGTTCAAAGTCAAATTTCTGTAACTTTGGCCCATTAATAATGGAGAATTTATAATATTTTATTAAAAAAAATTATGTTCCATGAAACTAACTTTCATAATATGTAATTTTTTGCATTAAAGATTGTTTAATTTTCTAGATAATATTAGTCAAAGTTGAAAGAATCTGACTTTGATCAAATTCAGAAATACTTATATTTTGGGATGGATATATATTTAAAATGCTTGTCCAGTGATATCAAATTTAATAAAACAATTCTAGCCAGAGGGCATTTTGAAAATACGATCATGATCATATTCTTAGCTTCAAAGTCACCGTCCTTGTCAATACATATTTGCTCCTGTTACATTCGTCATGGCTTGCTGTCCTATCTTTTTCCAGTTCCATCGAGAAATAATGAACGGATTGTAGACGGACAATATACCATGCAATAAATTAGTTTGAGCAAGAATCGTAGGAGATGGAGCAGTGATTTTACTGGAAGGTTAGTATATTAAAATACGTGCGATAGATGGCGTAGTATTTGTCAAATCTGCACGTGACCTGTTTCCCTATAATCAGTCACTGCAGTTCACAATTACAGATTGCTTTAATTTTTAATGGTCCACCTATACTGTACTACCTTCAGTTTTAAAATATTAATACTGTTGACTTCTAACATCGACTTTGATCATTTGTCTTATTAGAAAAAATTACAAATGTATAAAATTATTAGCTATATTTCAAATATCTCTAATGATAAAGCAAATTATAACAAAATAAACTACATTTATTAAACTTTTTTGAATACTATGAATGGCCAAAATTGATATTAGAAGTCAACGGTGTCAATATTTTAAAACTGGAGCGAGTACTTTCTATTCTACACAAAAAAGTAATTTTTGGGTAATTTGGTTCGATCAGTTCACTGTTAATCGTTTCTACTCATGAAAAATGTCTAAATTAGACTAAAATATGTATTGCACTACTTGAATTTACTAAAAAAACCAGCAGATAGTGAATATCCATATTCATATAATTGTTTTTCAATAATCCAAATCTGGGAATGTAACCATCCTTTGAACGTATTGTGCGGTTGAAAAGTTACATACATTTTCTGGAAGTATCGAGATGATTCAAAACTATATACTAAGTTGTATTAATAAAATTTGAGTTTCTCCAAAAAAAAAAGTTTGCCTTTTTGGTTTATTTGAGACTGGCAACTGCATGGTGGCACAAATTAAAAGCTGGGCAGTAGATATACCGTCTGATGTGTAATGTGTTCCAGGACAGTAGATATACTTGGCATAGGTGTAACGACCGAGATTTTTCTTACCTTTTGATAAGTCCCGATCTTCTGTGACCTTGCCAATCTCAGGAGTTTGGCAAGCACGACATCACAAGCGATCAATCAAGAAACCAAAATAGAAATATTAAACAAGAAATGAGAATAGAAAAATAGCAGGTCAAAGTGAAATTATTAGAATAAAATCCTCCAAAGGGGTCCATCGACACGCAGGTCGAAAACATCTCAGAGCAGATATATCACTATCGAGAATCCAAAAAGAGCGACAGCGAAAACATTATCATAACAGCAGTAGCGAACCTCCTCCACACATGCTAGTTTGAGCGCAGGAGCGGACGCTAAGAGTATCCTCTGAAAATATCAAATTAGAAAACCGTGAGTACGAATATTTAGCAAACCGCGTACTACCTAACAATAATGTATGCATGCAAATGGTTTCAAAGGTAAAGTCATGGTCAAGTGCTAAATGCAAGTTTAAAACATTACCTTATTTTAAACATGCAAGAAAGTTTTGTTTTTAAATTGTCAAATTTTATTATCTTGTCCTGCAGAGATCTCCGTTATCTCGGACGGAGGTTCATTTTAATGCCGATGTAAGCTCCACACTCAGCCACAGCTCAAAGGTCAAAGTCAAAAACATTTTAAAATAAGAAAGGAGGAAGAAAAACAAAACTACTCAATAAGAAGCACAACTCAGGGGTGTCCTTCTAAAAAGACGTGGCAATGCGCATTGACTAAAACTCTGCAGAGGTTATGCACCTGGACCCACGAGAAGCGTCATCGGGAACTACCGTCGTAGCCCTGACGAACACATAAGACCCCTCTACAAGCTTTAACTGGCGTCATCCGTACTCCAGGATAGGAATCCCAAAAGCCTACGCAATCGGGTCCTGGAGCTGTAAAGAGCCCACCACTGATCAGGTGGGGTATCTCAATCTCATGTGGAGAGTCATAGCTCTACACCACACTAACACAACACCGTCAACCCACGGGTAAACAACCAGTCTCGACAAGCTTCAAGATCAAGTCAACTACCCATACAGGGTAACGTGGTGTGCATAGTTGTCAACTGAGCGTACAAGGCTCGAAGGACTCAGTCTTTAATTGCCAGAGCAGGCACCATCTCCAACCTCAACGCCAACAACAAGTCTCACGAAAAGATCTCAGCCCGGATCTTCCTGTTGTACTCGCAACAGGTACACCCACAGGGACTTTTCAAAAGTCCCCCAGCTCCTCATACTCCACCCTGCCCCCGCTAAATAGTTATGTATAGTTATTTGAAAACTCACACATTTGAATCACAGTTCAAAATCATTTAACATAAATTTCATTTTTGTAGTGATAGGTGTGAGATAAAAATAAATGCGACTAAGCATGGCTAAGTATAAAAATAAAATAAATATTCTAAAGCAATCGTAGGGTTCATATTTGTAGAACAGTAAACAGGCATGGCTTAAGAATGTTGCTAGCATATTTTAAAATAGTTGGCATGCAAATTAGGATTGTAAACAAAACATGCAGTTTTAAATACTAGGTACAAAGTTATCAAGAACGCGGCTTACCTGGAAACTCGGAATCGAAGTCGGGATCCGGGTCGTCGAACTGAGCGGCCTCGCGGAACTCTTCCTCTGGAACACCGGCTAAACACAGCACGAACAGGAGTTAGACACTCTATGCGACAATTAAAACCGAAAATTAAATCTAAATTGAACTACTAGGCTCAACGTGCACAAAACGTTTTCTGGAACAACCCTACGCGACATCGTGACGAGACAAAATAAAGAAACAATTTTGGAAATAATCGGAGATCAAACGGAGTTTTCCAAAAATTGTAGACGATTTAGATCATAAGGATTTAGATTAATCGCAAAATAATTAATCACAAATCAATTAGCAATTAATCTAACAATTAATCGGAGAGGAAAAAAGAATTGAAGAGAGGGAAATTAATCTCACCGGGAATCTAGAAAATTGGAGACAGAAATCGGAGCAGCGGAGTCGACACCCTGGGAAATCAGAGATTTGACCGGAGCAGAGTACCATAGGTCGTACTGGAAACCGAAATCAGCGCGTGGAGTGAAGACGGTCAACGGGGAGCGTCGGCGCAGTGAAGCGGTCTCAATCGACGGCGCTAGGAACAACGCTGGGGGTGACGGCATCGGCGACGCGTGGCGCAGGACGACTCGGCTGGCGCGATGAGGGGAAGGACGAGCTGGAGCCGACATCGCGCGAGAACGGCGCAGACGGCGCGCGACAGGAATTGAGGCTAACGAGAACGGCACAACGCACTGGCTCGGGAGACACGCGGCTCGACGTGAACGGCGCTAGAGACGAGGCGAGCAAGGTGACGGAGACGCGCTGGCTTCCAGCAGACGGGACGACGTGGCTGGGGTGGTGCAGAACTCGAGGATGGCACAGAAATCGGAGCGGACAAGCAGATCGGGAGGGGCGGCGCAGGAGAGGAGCGGCGCCTGGAGGTGGTTAGAAAATTTCTGGAGATTGAAAGGGGAAAGGGAAAAGGGGAGGTGGAAGGGATAAGAATGGGAGAGAGTTTTATAGGAGGGATTAGAAATTAATCTGAGATATTAATTAAAAATTGTGAGATAAACAAAGGCTGAAAAAAGAAACAATTTAGAGAAGATATTTAGGGATCTGAAAATTAATTAGGAGATTTCAAAAAATAATTTTAGCCCCACCGTAAATTACGCGACTAAATTATTTCGGCACCGGAACAATTTAGATAAAAGGATTTCGAATTTAGACGGAACGAAATTCAGGACAAATGATTTTTGAATAGAACAAAAATTGGGGCAGATAATTTTTAATCGAAGCAAAATTTGGGAAAATTAGTCACTTTATTTATCGAAACTTACGAGATGTTACAGACTTCCCCCTTACACGATCTCGTACTTGAGATCAAGGAGCGAACTCAAACAGATAGGGAAACTCTTTCCTCAGATCATCTTCCTTCTCCCAGGTAGCTTCTCGCTCAGTGTGGTTGCTCTACTGAACCTTGAGAAACTTGATCTTGGACCTCCGCGTTTCCTTGAACGCCTCATCAAGAATCTTCACAGGGTACTCCAGGTACTCGAGCGTGTCCTGAATATCCAAAGCATCAGTGACAACTTACTCCTCTGGCACTCGAAGACACGTCTTCAAGTGAGACGTGAAACATCGGATGCACACCTGCAAGCTCAGATGGCAAGCCCAACCTGTAAGCAAGATCATCGATCTTCTTGAAAATCCGAAAAGGACAACCAAACCTCAGAGCCAACTTCCCTCGGACATAGAAGCGACGCGTGCCACGAAGAGGTGACACCTTGAGATACACCCAATCATCAACCTCGAAAGAAAGGGGCCTCCTCCTCTTATCTGCATAACTCTTCTGACGGCTCTGAGCAACCCGGAGATGCTCTCTGATCTTCTCAACCTTCTCCTCAGCAGCTCTGATGAAATCAAAACCAAAGAAAGACCTCTCACCAACTTCTGATCACATGAACAGGGTACGGCATCTCCTACTATACAACGTCTCAAAAGGTGACATACCCAAACTGGCCTGAAAACTGTTGTTGTAAGAGAACTCCGCAAAAGAAAGACTGTCCTCCCAGCTCTGCCCATAGGTGATCACACAATCCCTCAACATATCCTCCAGAATCTGGTTCACACGCTTTATCTGACCATCTGTCTATGGGTGATAAGCTGAACCGTACACCAAGTGTGTAACCATAGCTTCGTGCAAGCTTCTTCAGAATCTCGCGGTAAACTGAGGCCCGCGATCAGACAGAATGCTCCTCGGTGCACCATGTAACCTCACGATGTGATCAATGTACAACTTGGCCAACTGATCAACTGAGTACCTCTCATTTACAGAGATGAAATGAGCGGTCATAGTCAATCGATCCACCACCACCAAGATAGCATTATGATAGCGAGACATCAACGGTAAACTCGTGATGAAGTCCATACTGATGTCATCCCACTTCTAAGAAGGGATCGGCAATGGCTTCAGCAATCCAGCCGGTCTCTGGTACTCAGCCTTAACTCACCGACAAACATCACACAAGACAACATACTCAGCAATGTCTGCCTTCAAACCAACCCACCAGAAATGAGTCCTCAGATCCTCGAACATCTTGGTGCGACCTGGGGTGGATAGAAAACCTCGAATCATGAGCCTCTCTCAGAATAGCATCCCGCAACTCTGGCACTCTCAGAACACAGATACGGTCCTCAAACCACAAAGCACCTTGCTGATCCACACGAAAACCCGATGCTTTGCCTCTCCTCATCTTCTTCAAGATTGACTGAACCTCTCTATCAAGCTTCTGAGCTGACTTGATCTCCTCAATCAACAACGGCTGCAACCTGAGCTCGTGCAAGAAACCCTGAGGAACAATCTCAACTCTCAAACTGGTCAGATCTGCAAGAATCTCTGACTGTCGAGACATCAAAGAAGAAAAATAAGCCTTACGACTCAAAGCATCGGCCACCACATTGGCTTTACTCGGGTGATAATTGATGCTAAGATCGTAATCTTTGATCAACTCAAGCCACCTCCTCTACCTCATGTTCAGCTCTGACTGGGTGAAGATATACTTGAGACTCTTGTGGTCGGTGAAGATCTCACATCTGTTGTCGATCAGATAGTGCCTCCAAATCTTCAAAGCATGAACAATAGTTGCCAACTCAAGATTATGCGTCAGATAGTTCAACTCATGCTTCTTCAATTGCCTCAAAGCATAGCACACAACCTTCTTGTTCTGCATCAGCACACAACCCAAACCCTGATGAGAAGCATCACAGAAAACCTGGAAATCCTGGTGAATATCTGGCAAAGTCAAAACAGGCGCAGAAATCAACCTCATCTTCAGCTTCTGAAAACTCCTCTCACAAGCATCAGAGCAGACAAAAAGCACACCCAACTGAGTCAACTCGGTCATAGGCTTAGAAATTCTGGAGAAGTTCTCAATGAATCGGCGATAGTAACCTACCAATCCAAGAAAACTCCTCACCTCAGAGACTGACCTCGGAGACTTCTAGTCCACAACAACCTTGACCTTCTTAAGATCAACGGCAACGCCCTCAGCTGTAACAACATAGCCCAAAAAAGCAACTTTCTCAAGCCAAAACTTGCACTTGCTAAACTTAACATGCAGCTGATGAGATTTCAACCTCCCAAACATAACTCTCAGATGCTGCTCATGCTCTTCCACCGACTTAGAGTAGACGAGGATATCATCAATGAAAACCACCACAAACTGATCCAACTCAGCCATGAACACCTTGTTCATCATGTTTATGAAGTAGGCAGGGGCATTAGTGAGTCTAAAAGAAATGGCCAAGAACTCATAAGACCCATACCTCGTCACGAACGAAGTCTTCGGAATGTCGAAAGGGCGAATCTTCATCTGGTGATACCCAGATCTCAAATCAATCAAAGAAAAGAACTTCGCACCCTTCTACTGATCAAACAAATCATCGATCCTTAGCAAAGGGTACTTGTTCTTTATTGTCACCTCGTTCAAAGAATGGTAGTCAATGTACATGCGCATTGACCCATCCTTCTTCTTCACGAACAGCACTAGGGCTCCCCACGGCGAAGCACTCGGTCGAATGAACCCTTTACTCAAGAGCTCATCGATGTGCTCTTTAAGTAAAGCAAGCTCATCGGAAGACATCCGGTACGACCGTTTGGTAATCGGCGCGGTACCAGAAAGAAGATCGATCACGAACTCAACATCTCGATCTGGAGGATGTCTCGGCAGCTCATCGAGAAATAGCTCTGGAAACTCATGAACAACAGGAATCTGCTCAAAGATAACTCCTGCAAGTTGCAAACTGAAGGTGGAACTCTGGACGCTCTAGGAGCACACACCACTCGAACACCGTGGTGGTTAACCAAAGACAACCCTCTCAGCACAAGTGATTACTCCCTTGTGTTTCGCTAGCCAATCTATCCCCAAGATGACATCAATGTCACGCGAGGGAAGGACGATGAGATCGGCTAGAAAGATCACACTCTCAATCAAGATCCGAACACCTCTACACTCAACACGACTCTTGTAGACTCCCAAAGGTGAAGTGGTAAGTGTAGGTATAGCTAAGAGTGAGGTAGGGAGACTGTGTGTAGACGCAAACGCCGATGACACAAACAAATAAGTAGCCCCCGAGTCAAACAAAACCATCGCTAAGTGAGAGTGAACCAGAAACTCACCAACGACGACGTCAGGTGCCTCCTAAGCCTCCTCCACAGAGATGTGGTCCAGGCGGCTGCGCGTGATTCTCGGCGGAGCAGCGCCACGGCCCGTTGAACGCACTCCTCATCCTCTTGATTGGTGCGGTGGCCTAGCAGGAGTGGTAAACTGAACACCACCTCCCCTAGGTCTCTGCTGCTCGCGCCTCGAACACTGAAACGCCTTGTGACCCTCCTAGCCACACTCGAAGAAGCGAACTGAGGGCTGACCCCTTGTCGGACGAAAGGAGGACTGCTGCTGCTGAAAGGCACCTCTCTGGCTCTAAGAACTCTGCTGCGGGACTGAAGCTGGAGCAGGGAGTTGCAGTAAAAGCTAGAGCATGATTGCAGAGCTTCCCAGTGACTTGTCAAACCCTACGACTACATGTCTTTTGCCCTAGATTCACAACATGCTTGACTGTGAGCACACTTACTTCAGCAGTCCCATCTCCACATTTTAACCCTTATCTGCTGTCTCGCATACAGCTCTAAATCTTTCCCTAGGCTTCTTAACAGTGCGATAGGCATAATCATTCAAGATAATAGGTTGGATTACTGCTGACTTGCATTCTGGGAATATCACACCCACATCAATAGAAGGATCATCAGGATCATATGCAAAGACAGGAATATCATCGTCACTAGCATCCTCATCAACTATTTCAACATCAGGATCATAATCAGTGTCATCACAATCAGAGTTCGAACACTTAGAATCAGAAGATGAATCAAAAGATGTAGCCAAATCAGTATCATAGCTGCTATCGCTCAGTGTCTTTAAAGACTAAGTATCAGAATACTTTTCATCCCCACCAAAACTTACATGCTCATCAACATATATATTTGTGGTTTGGGCTGAATCATGAGCGGAAATAAGATGTAATGACGAAGACTGAGATGTCACTGGCACACTACTCCTTACTTTAGAATGCAACCGATGTTTTGTGGGTGAACATGGCAAAGGACCATTAAAATTATTAATCTAGGCATAAATATGCACAACACCATGATGTATGTTCAACGCAAACCACTCCAATAGCTAATACCATCATCAAGTGAACGCCAAAAGGATATATATTGCTTGGAACCTCATGTGAGTATTTCAGCTATATGATTAACCAAATCCAAAAGAGAATACTTGCGACTGTCAACAGCGATGGGAGGCCATTTTGTTCTATGGAAATATCGCTTTGGTTCACCATCCGGTAATGCAAAGTACGGCCCAACTTTGACAAAAACATTCAGATCGCTATGAGGTTCCCTACAATTAACAGCATATGACCAAAATCTTAGATAAACTAACCTACTAAATCATGCTTATATTATTCCCATGGACATACATACACATTGCAAGCGATAAGATCAGGAAATATACCCAACATTTGAAGAAACGATTTCCTTGCCGGCCAACTGGAGACAAGCAGAGAGGAGAAATCCAAGCCATGCCTGCCCCGCCCACAACCACCCGCCGCAGTGCCGCCCGCGTGCGCGTG
>BCLG01000102.1:75136-96996 GCA_001602295.1 Zoysia matrella
ATATATATATATATATATATATATATATATATATATATATATATATATGGGTTAATATACATGGTGCGTATACAGATAACTTTCAGCATTCTACGCGTCAGGCAGCGGCAACAAAAGTGGCTTAATTTGTACTTATAGTACCAATTGCACTGAGGCAACAACACTGACAAAGTGTTTGGAGAACTATATACAACAAAAGAGTGGTTATGGAGGTAGTTTTTGGTACGGCATGTCTACTACAAATCAGCGTGAGCTTAGTTGTGCTAAGCATATACTTTTGGCCGATCTCCTGAGGAAGCAGCTTTTCCATGGAAGGATTTCTGCATATACTAAGCCAACTTTGGTTATGAAAAGCCTAGTATGCGCATGTACTTGGTGTAGGATCAGAACTGTGGGAAGATCTCGTCAGCTGCTTTACATCTTTTCCAGGGCGACGGCGGCCCATATAATAAAAAAAACCTAAGTCTATTTCTGCTGTACCATCAGTGGCTATGTAGCATGGCTTTTACCTGAAGATCAGTATTGGGAATTAGATTATCTGAAGAGCAGCATTAGTGTATGTAGTAGTTGGTTACAATCACGTTGTTTCCATATTTCAGATTAAGTCCCGAAATCGAAAGAGCAACTAGAATGCTCATGTCCCTCATTTCTGTTCAATAATATTTTTTGTTCAGATCTCTTTTGTACGGAGTGTGCTGCAATACGTCTCGCAGGCAGTTTTTCTTCTTCTTCTTTTATTTTTTTTTACAACAGCCTTCTCGTTTCCATCTGGCTACTGCTACGGCCGGAGAAGAGGTACGTAGTATTTTTGTGACACTTTAGAATGTGTCTCTTGCATAGAGGCAAATTTGAGGGTTTTTTGAAATACAAAGTGTCTTTATTAATGATAGAGGCATCCTTTCAGACATTTCTACATATGCTGAACATAGAGTCACTATTTTGCAACAAGTTGAAAATCACTATATCTTGTAGAGGCATTAGTAGAGGTATTTTATGTATATTTAGGGGTACTATTTTGCTAATTTATTGATAGCTAATAAGAATAATACTTCATATATAAACATATTATGATATGTGGTTGAGTTGGCTAGAAAGGTATAATAAGCCATTTTCTATGAGGTCTTGACTTCAAGGATCCACAACCACTAAATTTTCCATAATTTACTTAGCATTATAAAAAATATCTCTATGTTTGTAAAGGCAGGACAAGTATGCCTTAACAAAATGCCACTAATTTGGTAGAGTCGATCTATAAAAATGTCTCTATTTTTTTAGAGATAATGCATGAGAAGGCACTAATGAGGCATTTTAGAAAATACCGCTATGACTGTCTAGAGACAATACAATAATGTCTCTACTATATAAAAAAGTGCCTCTACAAGTCAATTCTCTTGTAGTGGAGGGACATGGGTACATATATATATGTAGACTAGAGAAGAGAAACTCTAGACTACAATATTATAAGAATACCCTTGACCATAATACTCTTAACACCTCCTCCCCCCAAATGAAAGACGTATGCAATAGCATTGCATTTGAAAAATGAGAGAACACCTAGTACCAATGAAACTATGCAACCATTAAACCTATCTAACCTATTACATCCAAAATCTACTCTTCAAAGTTGCCGTGGAGTGAAGCATTGATAATCCATTAAGCTAAAAGCTAAAGTAGAGTCGCTACGGTGACATCAAAAGAATGCCATTGATCAAGTAGCTAGAGATAACAAGACAAAATTATCACGCATGCTACAAAGATGATCAAGATGACAAAGGAATGCTCTATATCTTGTAGCGAAAATCATCACTCAAAAATGATATGGAATCCTACGAGAAATATAGATGGCTAAATGATACCAAAGAACGATGATGTGATTAGCCAAACAAAGGTGAAATTTGGCTAATTTATGTTTAATGGCTAGCAGATAGGAATATGTGGACTCACAGACGAATAAAAAGCACAAAGAATTGAATGAGACTTGATTAATGCAAGGCACTAATATGATAGCAGCAACGATCAACACCTATACCTACAGCAAAGGGAAAGAGATGAAGACCAGTGATGATCAAGGAAAGCTGATTGTCAATTAAAACCTGGTGCAAAAGCTGCAGGCTTTCAACACAAAAGAACAGAGCTAGGAGACGATGACCCGTGACAAGCAGAGCTGAGCCGCGCGGCCATAACGCAATGAGACCCGGCAGCTGTGCCATTCAGCAGATCCAATCGGGATCAGGAAGGGAGGGGCCAGAGGTGGATGCGGGGAGCCACGGTGAAGAGGTCGGCGGTGCCAGGGTTGGCGACACCAGGATGCGGCCAGCATCCTTGAAGATCAGAGGTGCCGAGCGTAAATTGCATGGTGATAAGAGACAGAATTTATATGCACTCAAAGCTTAACATAGATATCGATATGCAGGTTTACCACAACTGTGTCACATTACTGACGTGTACAAATAAATTTCATCAGACAAGCATCACATGGCCTTATGCAAAACACGAGTAAACTTAACACTCAGCACGAAAGTAACTGATATGATTGACTTCAACCCGCGCGATGCTCGAGTCTCTGGGAAAGGAAACCTCGTGAGGTTTGACGATTATTTGTTGATCGGAGATCCTAATTTATCCGAATGCCACACCTCGCTCACGGCAAGCTTCTCACTCACCACCTATGACAAGCCACAAATATTGCATTCAGGTAATAAGGTAAAAAACTCTCTGTTATACAAAAAGTCTATTTCTAGCTTTGATTAACTATTTCTTTCTATTCCTTTACAATAATTTATTTAATTAGATCAACTTAAAAAATATAAACTTTACATCTTTAGACCCACAATAAAAAAATTAGCATAATATGTAATTTATATGTTCATAAAGTCATTGAAATTTGTTAAAAAAACATTGGTCAATATGAAATAAGAAAGCACGGTCAACCAAACTCAGAAATAACCTTTTTATGAGACAGATGGAGTGTATATTTTTATTGTTAAAGAAAAAGGTCAGATAGATGTTCATATATGTTGCAAATAAAAAGTGCGGAAGAACATGTGTATTTCCCAGCATATCCATCAATTAAGCGCCTTGAAGTGCTTCCTGCTCCAGGCAATTTCGCTCGGACAACAAGTAAACAAATAAATCATGTCTGAAAACGTGGAAGAATTTAATTATTTTCTTACCAGCTTCACTTTTCTGTGCGTGCTTTGTTTTTTTCTGACGGCGAGGGTCGGGCCAAGGTTTGACCCTGCATACAAATGAATTGTGAAAATTAAAGAAATGTACATTTATAATAGATAAAAAATTTGTTTAAATATGTAAAATTATCAGTTGAGCATCAAATATCACTAATGATAAAGTAAATTATAACTAAATATATTATATTATCATATTTTTTGAATAAAATCAATGATCAAAGTTGATGTTAGAGGTGAAGGGTGTCAATGTTTTAAAACCAGAGGGAGTATAAAATGTACTGAGTAGATGTCAAATCACATTACAATAAGTGTACGGGTATCTACGAGTTGACTATAAATGAATATTTGCTTACACCAGCAATGCTTGGGGCTGATACTTTAGTTGTCCCTGGCTGAACTAGCTGACTAGCAGGACGCGAAGAAGCTTCACTCAAATTCTGTCCTGCGTACATAAATGAATAATCATGAAAAGTTTTGGACAACAAATGAATAGTAGTAGTACATGTCCCAACAGATATGTTGACCATACAAATGGTAAATAAACCAAGGTAATTTGAAAGAATTAATATTTTCCTGATATTATTCAGATTTTATTAGAATTATTAAGTCAATTTCAATAGAAATGGTAAATAAACCAAGTTAATTTCAAATAATTAATGGAATAAGCCCATCAGAAACCATATGCACGTAAATACACCGGCATCTCAATTATACTCGGTATTTACTTACCAGTAGAACTGCTAAAGTTTTCTACTGGAGTGGTATCAGCGACCACTGGCACAGAAGCCTGACCAGACACAGGACGTGTACGTGTCAAATTTTGTCCTGCGTACATAAATGAATAATCATGAAAAGTTTTGAACAACAAATGAATAGTACTAGTACATGTCCCAACAGATATATTGACCTTACAAATGGTAAATAAACCAAGGTCATTTCAAAGAATTAATATTTTCCTGATATTATTCAGCTTTTATTAGAAGTATTAAGTCCAAAACTGACCAGAGGTTCGAAATGCAGGTCAATCCCGGTTTGACCTCTGTCAAGTCTTTTAAGTTTCACCGCCAATTACTAAAATATCTTATGCCACAGATCTTTTCATGCAACTAATTACATCATGAAGATCAGTTCCATAACATATACTAATCCCCATGGGCATATAACTTACGTTAAACAAGTAGTTACAAATTCGTGATAAAAATTGGCAGTAGTGATTACTTGCAGCATTTATTACTCAATGTAATATACTATCAATTTAGGATTTATAAAGATAGTGTTCATTGGCCTCTAACGAATTGAAACAAATTGTCACAGAGATTTTCTTCTTCTTTTTTTTTACATTCAACCTCCAGATCGGTTTTTGAGGTGATGGTATTTCAGCACGAGGATTCACTCCTTATTGAAGATTTCTCCCTCCAATAGGATCATTATTAGATTTGTCTGCACTTGCATTCAAATGGTCTGGATGAACTATATTAAACTACAAGAATTTGTTCGTTATTTATGGCAAAACAAAAAGAAAATGAAGCGAAGCTACTGTATGCACCATAGATTCACTTTGGAGTCGACTTAGTCCAATGGAGATTTACGTGTGGGACCATCTAATGAACTAATGTAGAGTATAAGACTTACATGTGGGACCAGCTAATGTAGGGAGTGATATTTAAGATAATGGTTGGAGTACGCATTGAAATTAGGATCAAATCTAAATAGGAGAACCCTTATGTGGACATATAGGGGACAAAATATGGAGGTTTCATTGGAGATGCCCTTAGACCTTGTGGTAAAATATGATTAGAGCATCTTGAACAGTGCCAAAAAAATAACCCTAAAAACTGTATTTTGAGGCTAGTCCAAAAAAATTTGGAACCTATTTTAATCATCTCCTCCAGCAGCTCCCTTAAATATGTCCTAATATAATTTAAATTTGAGCTAGGTGTGTATATGCATGCAAAAATATGTAAGATGAAAAGGGCTATGGTGTTTTTAGTTAACGAACAAGGGTATGATTTTTGAGCATGCCTAAATTTAAAAACATACAAGTGAAATGGTATTCCATATATTTATATTAAGTAAACTCAAATAATTTTCAAACGCGGTTGTACATATCATCTTTTACTTATTGAAGCCTCGTATATACGATCCAAATAAGGATATGTCTAACAACAGGTAATAAGTAAGTTATATGTATGACTGCAATATGCTTGTACAAAAATAATGCATGAGAAAATAATGTTTTACGGGTCATGCCGTTCTCCTGCTGCGCATTACCTCCATTCTCTGGCCCCATACCTGATTTCTTCGGCTGCTTATCATTTCCTTTCTCCATTTTTGGTTTCTTCACACACATACCACTTCCTTTCTCGTGTTCCGTGTATGGTTACTATGTTCTTCCTCTTCTGTCCGCAGCCAGAAGGTGCGTAACCCATATACATATATAGGATAGTAATTGTGGACGATGCCAAATGGCAACACCTCAACGCCCGCTTGGTTGTTGCGGCCGATATATTAATTCAGATATTTTCTATTGAAAATCAATTTTCTTGCCCTGCAGAGATTGGTAGACAAGTTCTCGTCAAAGTATACCTTCTGTCTCTATACCTTGATCATGATGTCCATCCTAATTTTTGTCCCGTTCGACTCAGCAACGATGGATAGCAGCTAATTAACGGACTATTTAATTTTAATCTGTTTTGTATATTTGTACTATATACGCAGAGATTGTTATGAATACAGCCAGAACACAGTAATACCCGTTTGTTATATTTCTGAATCTTTAATAGGCTTCATATATACATATTGACCATTTGTCTTCTTCAAATTTTTTAGATTTCATGGAGGTAAGGCACCGCCAGAACATAGAAGTACTCATTTGTTCAATTTTCTAATCTTTAATAGGCTTCGTAAATACGGATATTCTTTTCTTTCGTTTCTCCTCTATGATGCTCTCTCTACTGGCTCCGCACTAAATTGTGTTTCCCATTATTTCACTATTCTTGATAGACTTTTATTTCATGAGTTTTGTTACGGTGCTTGAGAGATACCTGAGGTACCTCCCTCTCCTCAATTATTCTCAGCCACTGATTTTTAAGTTTGGTACTGGGTTCACAACTTTTGGTACTGGGCCCACCACATTAGTACCAGTCCAAAACTTAAAGTACCTTTGACTAAGTACCTCCATGTTTTAACCATTAGATCTGATCAAATAGATGACTGTGGTTAACTCTAAGTATTCTAACAAATCTCTTGTTTGATGAGATATTGGGGATGAATAGAAAATTGTTGACAGTAGTTTGCCTCTCATTTCTTAGCTGTAATGCTACTTGTCCGGTACGACACGGAGCAGGAGCCCCAAATCGTGCATCTTGTCCCTTGCAACTCATCACTGCTGCCGCTTGGATCCAAATGAGAAGTTGTTACACGACTGGTAGCCTGCTACTTTGTTATGTATACTGCATATACTAACGTTACATGTACAACTATGAGATGTATGTAAGCAACTCCGAGATTTTATAATGACAGTCAAGTCTCGCAATTTTGTCCCTTCATAATTTGGAACCACAATCATTTGCTTCGAAACATTAGTTAATATTGTCGTCGTTGCTAAAATCCAAGAACGAAGTCATCGTTACATGGCTTGTTTTATTTGACGGGTGTATTTGAAACTTCAACGTTGTCCTAATATTGTATGATGCTTCATTCGTAAGCCACCTTGTTGTTTTATGGTGTAGACTGAGTCTTGCAGTTTTTGTCCACTCCTGCTGATCATTGTAACTAGTTTGCATGATAGAAAAAATTTATTATTGTTTTCTCGTCAATGCATGTACACACGAGTCTACTTGCTTCAGTTTGGTTTTGGAACTCAATATATACGTGCTGCAAATTGTTCAAGGCCAACTCCCATACGCTCTTATGCCTGAATATTTGATCATTTGTTTTAGCGTTAGTAGTTCATCCAATGCCTTATATATATGCGGAAAAACAGATAATCTGCAGCGAGGACGGGAACAACTCAAGTGAAACTTTACAAAAAAATAATCGTTAGGTAAAGAAAAGAAATCTATGGCAATCTGCTTGCGTCCTTTCTGAATACTACATAAGTCGTTGTTGACTTCTAACATCATTTTTGATCATTCATCTTATTAAAAAATATTATAAATATCATATATTTTGTTATAAATTACTTTGTCATCAAAGTTGTTTAAAACATAGCTAATAATTTTACATATTTGAATTAGTTTTAAAAAAGTTGAATAATCAAAGCTGATGTTAGAAGTTAACTGCGACAACAATCTAGGAACAGAGGAGTATATTGTTGTTATCTTTTGTCAATGCAGATCAGAAGTCTACTTCCTTCACATTTGATGTCGCTACAGTTTCTGATGTTCCATCAAGTTGTGATAACCCTCGATTTGGAGTAGATGTGACACATGATCCACCCTCTAATTAGCACAATTCAAAGTTCACAATCATAGCACCACTCCTGCTACGGAAGTATATCTACTGTCCTAGAACTGCATATATATGTGTCCTCTGTCATATGTGTTCACAAGCAACTAACATATTCCCGTCCGTTGGCTTGGCAGGTGAAGATTCTTTCTTCTCATTGTTGGTTGTTTAATCCATGGATTTGGTTGTTTCTTTCTGAAGATTCCACGGAGGTATGATTAATGACATGGCCAGAACATACAGAGGTTACATATGTTCGATTTATTAGTCTTCATAAGCTTCACAGATACGGAGTCGTTTTTTTCGTTTTTCCTCTATGATGTTTTCTCTCTACTGACTCTGCACTCATTGTGTTTCCCATTTTTTTTTCTATATATTTTTAATAGACATATTTGATGAGAGATTGGAGATGAGTAGAAAACTATGATGTAGTGTATGGATCCATTTGTCGATAGCTAGTAGTCTGCCTTATTTCTTAGCTATAATGCCGCTTGGTTCGTACGTCATTGCGCAGGAACTTCCAGTCATGCAGCTCATCCCTTGCAACTGATCACTGCTGTCGGTTGGATCCAAACGAGAATTGGTTACACGGTTGGTGGCCAATTAATTTGATAACACAACAACAGATGCATACTCCATATACTAATATTAGATGTAGTACTATGAGATGTATGCAAGCTACCCTGAGGTTTTATAATAGTGGCCAAGTCTCACAAATTTGTCCCTTCATATTATGTAACCAGAGTCATTTGATTCAAAACATAAGTTAATATTGTCTCTTCTTCGCTCAAATCAAAGAAAAGAGTCGTTATTTACTTGCCTAGTTATATATATTTGACGGTATTTGGAACTACAACGTTGTACTACTAGTGTATGATGATTCATTCGTAAGCCACCACCTTGTATTATAGTGTAGTGTGAGTCTTGCAGTTTTTGTCCATTCCTGCTGATCACTGTAACTAGGTTGCATTATTGAAAAAAATATATTGTTGTTATCTCGTCAATGCATTCGCATCACGAGTTTACTTATTTCACAGGAACTCAATATAGCAAATTGTTCAAGGCCAAATCCCATATGCGTATTGTTCTGTCTTATGCCTGAAGATTGTTTAGCGCTGGTAGTTCATCCAGCTGGTGCGTGTGTATGCAAATTGTTTTCCAATGCAAGCTTCCAGGCGGTATAGGTGTGTAAGCAAAACATAGGGTTAACATGATCAATGAATTAGAGCTTGCCTTCAAAGACATCTTCAGGCTCCTCCTCGTACTCTGGGTCGTCGGCTTCCTCTTCTCCCAGCTCCTCATTGTCTACACGTGAAATACAATAAAAGTAAATATACGGTGAAGAGAACAATAATCAAATATAAAACCAGATAAACAAAGTACTTGGAGGGTTGAGTGTTTTCAAATGATAGGATTTGGAGAGACGACTCCAACGGTGCAAGAATCACGACGATTGGAGGTATTACGAGCAAATGGTGTTAGAAACAAAGTGCAGGGGCCTTTTGTAATTATTCAAGTATTTGTAGGGATAAGTTGTAATTTTTATAAAAGTTGAATGGACTTATCGGAATGAGTTTACTAATACTAGGGGTGTATATGTGAAATGGCTATTTTCTGGAATTTTTAGGAATTTATCTGGATTATTAAAGGCTTGGGGATATATTTGTGTGTACATGAGCTGGGTGGCCGCAGCATTTTTGCTTTCTGTGGCTGAAAGGTGGGGTCCGCTTGTCGGGTGGGTGTGCCTGCGGTCTATGCATCGAGCCCACTTATGGGCTGCCACAGTGCAGGCCGTGAGAGGCTGCCAGGTGGGCCTCGTGGCCCAACGACCGGCGCGCGTGGCGCGCCGGCCGGCGCTGGGAGCAGCGCGGTGGCGGCCTACCAGGGACCTGTGAGGCGTTGACCGGTGGCGGTGCATGAGTCGGCCAGAGCTCCTCGTTGGTCGTGCCGGCTAGCAGCGGTGCAGACATTGTCGGCCGTGAACCGGAAGGGCGGTGGCGGAGTGTCGGATGTGGCCGCGGCGGTGGTGCCAGTGTAGCTCGCTCTGGGGGCGCCTTAGGCTTGCTTTACGAGTTGCGTGCGCTGCTGGCGGGTGCGGGGGATGCGCGTGCGTGGGTAGCTTGGCCGTACATCGCGCAACGACGGTAGTCGGTGTGCGTGTGCGGTCGCCCTGAGAGGCGATCAACGCGGGGCTCCGATGAGGTAGCTGCGGCCGGGCTAGTGTGACCAGGAGGAAGAGGAGGCACGAGAGGTGCTAACCGTGCAGAGAGAAAGACAATGCTGCGACTGACGGTGAGGAATCGCAGAATGGCAGTGGCGGCCGGAGTTGGAGAAGAAAAGTGGAATCAGGTGCAATTGGAAAAAGGGAGTGAGAGAGAGATCTCGAGAGCTCGGTGGCGGGTGCGGTGAGGGAGAGAGAGCTGCTCGGGGTTCCTTTTATAGACGGAGAGAGCTTGGGCTAGCGCGGTGGCTTCCGACCGTCGAGGCGGCGAAGTTAAGTCCGACCGAGCCCGATGAGAGCGGTGTCAGCTCCGTGCTGCACTACGGATCAGTGCTGTGCAGCTCGGCAACAGTGGACGGCACGCATTCCACGAGTCGGCCATGAGGTTTAACGGCCGTGCCGGGCGGCTGACGACGTGAAGGAGGATGCGGCGGGCTGCGGTCGAGGGAAGCAAATTACTCCGTCGCGATCTGCTACACGGGGGAGTAAAGGCGGAAGGGGAGAGGGGCGAGTTAAAACGGGGCAGCTTGGGCTGGAAAAAGGGGAAAACGGCCCACAATCCGAAATTTGAATTTTTGAATGAATTTGAGGGAATTTGAGAGGGTAAAAGCACAAGAAAGGAAGAAGAAACCTGCACTTGTCACACTTTTATTTTTAAATTTTGGAAATTTTCACTCAAGAGTCCATTAATTTATATGAAGTTTGAAATTTTAAAGAGGTTGGAATTTAAGTAATGGAGGAGAAATGGTGAAGAAAAATTTGAGAGCTTTATATTTTTATATTATATATTTTTTATTCTCACTTTTTGAGAGTGTTACAGACCTACCTCACTTAAATAGAATCTTGTCCCCGAGATTCGGGCTGTTCTTCGAAGAGATACAGAAATTCTCTTTTGAGGTCGTCTTCTCTTTCCCAGGTGGCTTTTGCTTTTGTGTGATTATTCCACAGTACGCGGCAGAATTTAATTGCATTCCATCGAGTCTGTCTGGTGGTGGTCTCCAATACACGGATTGGCAATTCTTGATATTGTAGGTCCCGCTGTAGGTCCATCGCTTCCATGGGCACTTGCTGTTCAGATATCTGCAGGCACTTTTTCAATTGTGATACATGGAAAACTGGATGCATGTCTGACAGTTCCGCTGACAGGCCAAGTCGGTATGCCACTGCACCGATTCTTTTCGTAATTTTGTAGGGTCCAATATAACATGGTGCCAACTTGCCACGGACTTGAAATCTTCGCGTTCCTCTATCGGGGACACCTTCAGATACACATGGTCCCCTTCGTCAAATGTTAACTCTCTTCTATGGGTATCAACATAACTCTTTTGTCTACTTTGTGCTGTTCTGAGCTCGTCCCTGAGTTCGGCAACTCTCTTCAGCGTCCTTTATGAAGCTGAGCCAAAGAATGACCGTTCTCCGACCTGGGACCACATCAACGGGGTTCGACACTTTCGACAATACAATGCTTCGAAGAGTGCCATTTACAGACTTGTTTGATAACTGTTGTTATATGAAAATTCTGCGAATGCCATACTCTTCTCCCAATCTTTTCCATAAGTCAATGCACAAGCACGGAGCTTGTCGTCAAGGATCTGTTCACCCGCTCTGTTTGTCCATCTGTTTGCGGATGGTATGCCGAGCTGAAGTCCAATCGGGTCCCTAGCAGGTCCTGTAAACTTTTCCAGAAATGCGATGTGAACTGTGAACCTCGATCTGAAACTAGTCTTGATGGCACACCATGCAGTCTCAGAATGTTGTCTATGCAGCGCTGTGCTAGCTTGTTACCCCTGACCTCCTTCTTAACCGGTATGAAGTGCGAAACTTTGGTCAGGCGGTCTACGATGACCCAGATGACATCGTTTCCTTTTTGTGTGCGTGGGAGTCCCACGATGAAGTCTATGGAGACCTCATCCCACTTCCAAGTTGGGATATGTGGCGGTTGTAGTAGACCTCCAGCTTTTGGTGTTATGCCTTTACCCTTTGACAGATATCACAGTGGGCTACACAGTCAGCTACGTCTCTTTTCATTCCAGACTACCAATATTTTGTTTTACTTCTTGGTACATCTTTGTTGATACGGGATGGATCGAATATGCTGAGTTGTGTGCCTCTTCCATTGTTACTTTCCTTAGTTGTTCCACCTTTGTCACGCAGATCCGTTTCTCGTGCCATAATGTTCTGTTCTCATCAACTCTAAAACCTGGGGCCTTCCCTTACTTAACCAGTTCTCTTATTTCTTGGATCCTTTGATCTCGTGGTTGAGCTTGTCAGATTTCATTCTCTAGGGTAGGACTTACCACTAGTGTGTTCACCAGATTGAGAGGCATTATTCATATATTTAATTTTTGTATCTCATGGATTAACTCCGGTGCCTCAGCCATTCCTCTGGTGTAGTGACAATGAGCTTTGCGGCTCAAGGCATCTGCTACCACGTTAGCCTTTCCCGGGTGGTATTGGACATCAAGGTCATAATCCTTTATCAACTCCAATCATCTTTGCTGCCTTAAGTTCAGCTCAGTCTGCGTGAAGATGTACTTCAGGCTTTTATGATCAGTGAATATTCTGCACTTGTTTTCGATCAGGTAATGACTCCATATTTTCAGTGCGTGCACTACGACTGCTAATTCTAGGTCATGGGTGGGGTAATTTTCTTTGTGCTTCTTTAGTTGCCGTGACATGTATGCTAGTACTCTTTCTTCTTGCATCAGAACACATCCTAGTCCTTGCCGAGATGCATCACAGTACACCACAAAATCCTTGTGGATATCTGGCAGTACAGTACCAGGGCAGAGGTAAGTTGTGACTTTAGGGTTTGGAAGCTTTGCTCACACTTTGGGGTCCATTCAAACTTCTTGTCCTTCCGAGTTAGTTCTGTCGTAGGCTTTGCGATCTTGGAGAAGCCTTCGATGAGTCTCCTATAATACCCAGCCAGACCAAGAAAACTTCTGACTTCTATGGCGGTGCTGGGTTGTTTACAATTTATAACTACTTCCACCATAGAAGGGCCAACTGCCACACCTTCGGCTGTGATAATATGTCCAAGGAAGGCAACTTCCCGTAACCAGAATTCATCACACTTGCTATACTTAGAATAGAGCTGGTGTTTTCTTAGCCGGCTTAGTGCTGCTCGGAGGTGCTCTACATGTTCCGTGGCACTCTTAGAGTGGACGAGTATGTTATCTCTGAATACCACGACAAACTTATCTAGCTCCTCCATGAATATCTTATTCATTAGTTCATAAAGTAAGCAGGGGCATTAGTCAGTCCAAATGGCATTACTGTAAACTCATAGTGCCCATATCTCGTCACAAATGCTGTCTTCATGATGTCATTTTCTTGACCTCAAATCAATCTTGGAGAAAAACTTTGCTCCCTTTAGTTGATCAAATAGGTCATCGATCCGAGGTAACGGGTATTTGTTCTTTATGGTAACCTCATTCAAGGACCGATAGTCATTGCACATCCTTATGCTACCATCCTTCTTCTGTACGAAGAGTACATGTGAACGCCAAGGTGAAGAGCTGGGGCGAATGAACCCTTTTTCTTATAGTTCAGTTATCTGCTTCTTTATTTCGGCCAACTCATTTGCGGCCATCTGATATGGTCTCTATGCAATGGGCGTTGCCCCAGGGATGAAGAATTTGATGTCCCTGTCAGGAGGCAAGCCCGGCAATTCCTCTGGGAACACGTCCGAGTATTCACACACTGCATGTACCTCTGCCATGTTCTAGGCTTCTATGTTGCATAGTATTGGATCAATGCTCTGCCTACGCAGTCGACATACCACTGGTATCCCTTGATGGTTAATGCCTGTTACTTCACGGTCGGCACAGAGTATAACAGCCTTGTGGCAGGTTAACTACTCCATTCCTAGTATGACATCTATTCCTTCTGACCTCGAAACTATCAAATCCGCCACAAATTCTACCCCACTTAATAGGAGTTTGACTCCCAAGCATCCAAGCTTACACTTAATGGTAGTGCCTGGGGACTTTGTCATCATTGGTCTTTTAAGTAAAATTGCGGGTAAACCAGAATTGGCAACAAATCTCAAAGAAGCGAACGAATGTGAAGCTCTTGAATCAAACAGGACTGTAGCAATAGTTGAGTTGACCAGATACGCACCGGGTACGGCATCGGGTGCATCTTCCACTTTATTGACATGGATGTGGTTCACGTGGCCACGTCCGTACTGCTGTGTCCCTCTTGGCTATCCTGATGACCTTTGGGCACTTCGGACAACTCTGGAAGCGGCAGTTCTGGCTCTAGAGTTGGTAGGGGTTGCGGCAGGTAGCTGGTTGAGAGGGCAGTTAGCGATAAAATGACCTGGGTTGCGGCAGTTGAAGCATGCTCTCACAATATTAGAAACTTGGTTAGCGTTGGAATTGGCTCAGTATAGCTGTGAACTGTTAGCTGGCAGATCGACTGCGTGGATTGCTGCGGCCGTTGCGGATTTATAGGAGTGCGATATTGCATAGTGGGCTGATGCTGTGGCTTATGGGACCTTCCAAACTTAGGACGCTGAACTTTGTCCTGTTGCCTTAGCTTCTGAGCTTGGAACTTACGTTTCCTTTCACTCTCTAATCCTGCACGTGCTTTCTCCAGTAATATGGTTCGGTTCATCAGGGTGTTGAAGTCAAGATAGATATGAGTTACTAGTTGCTTCTGCATGGCATGATTTAACCGCTCCAAGAAGCGATCTTGCTTCTTCCTGTCTGTATCCACCTCTCCAGGGGAGTAGTGTGCAAGCTTTGTTAACTTCTTGATATACTGATTTACAGTCATGGGTCCTTGCTTCAGTGCACAAAACTCATCAGCTTTCATCTTCATGATTCCCTCCGGAATGTGGTATGTCCGAAAGGCCTGCTGGAATTCATCCCAGCGGATGGCTTCAGGATCTGCGACAGCTTCTATATAGCTGTCCCACCATTCTCCAGCTGCTCCTACGAGCTGGTGGGCAGCAAGGATGACCTTCTCGCGATTGTCGGCCTCGACTATGCTGAGTTTCTTGGTGATATCGCGCAACTAGTAGTCAGCTGCGAGAGGTTATTCATCAAAACTATCAAAGGTAGGTGGCCTGAGTCTCATGAATTCTGACATCTTGCTTTGATGACTCAATCCTCCACTGGGAGACATCCCTTGCGGTGTGGTGTACAACAGCTATGTCTGGGTGGCCATAACGTCTGTCAGGGTGGCTGGTGGATACGGAAGGACTTCTCCTGCTGCTGCCCTTTGGGCAGGTCTTGCTGCTGCTGCCTGTGGAACTGCTCTTGCAGCTGTTCCACCTGCGGTGCCTCAGGCTAGGGCTGGTGCTGCCACTTGGCGGGTGCAGAATGTGCCACTTGATTTTTCCCATGGTGACTGGACTGCGCTTCTTCTTCTCTTGCTCCGCCTCGTGCACTTCAGTTTTGTGCCGGGGAGTGGCGGCAGTTAGCCGGTGCTTCTCGAGCAGCGGCCCTTCCTTTGCGAGGGCATTCTTCTTGTTCCTCATTGTTATTGTGAGCTCGAGCCCTATGGGCCTGGAGGAGGGCTGAGCGCTTAGGTAACATCCTGTGGTCATACCGCAGCTGTCACATACTACGTAAAGGAGTGGGTCTGTATGGTTATTGGTTACTTTTTCCTTGTTGTTATTATTCGAGTTATGGTTGTTTGTTACTGATCTTGGTTTCACGCACAAACAATTCAATCAAGCCAAAGATCCTGTCAGGATCATCTACCCCACATACCTACGGTCCCGGTTTAATACGAAGGTCCAGCTACGAATTACGGTCCATGGGCTCAACTATGGCCCACAATCGACATCGCCATGCTGACCCCCAAAGAGCCGGTCCGACCGTCCAAGGGTCGGGACCGGAAGACGATGAAACCCGACCGTCCAAGGATCGGGGACCTGCCTCATGCGTTCGACCCCCAGGGTGGGGCACCGCCTCAGCAACCAATTCTCGACAGGCAGAGATTCCTAACACTGTGCAGCTAACACTGTATACCAAAAAAGTTTCCTTTGTCCCTCCCGCGCTGGACAAAGGATGGACGAGGACATCGACAGGGTGATCTAGCGCCCAGAAGGCATCAAAGAATAAACCCTGAGTTGCTCGCGGCCCCACTCATCAGGAGGCCGCTCGATTTCGTAGGCTCCAAGTCATGTAACCTCGGCCCGACCCCTGGACGTAGGGTATTACACCTCAGCGGTGGCCCAAACCAGGTAAATCCTTGAGTCTTCTGTAGACTAGGCCACATCGACGAGAAGAAGCATATGAATCCCTCTCCGTATACGTAAATTTTACTGTGCCGGTGAGCAAAACACTGACAAATCCAAATGGACAAACAAGCACACATACAAGTCTTACATTACAAATACATCTATCCCCTATCATCCATTAGATAGTCTTCCATTAGATAGGATCACACCCTATCATCCATTAGATAGGATTACGCGGGATACACTACATGCTACTAGTACTAGCATGGGAGTCACTACTACAAGCCATTAGATAGGATCACACCCCATCTCCCTACTACAAAAACTATAAAAATAGCTGCTATCCCCTATCATCCTATCCTGCAGCTAGCATCTCATAGACTCTGGATATAATCGAGCCACTCCTGATAGAGGTCGATCCCATTGTCGAGCAAAGGCTCTAGAGGTCGAAGACATTTGTAGCCTCTGCCCTAGAAACAGTTGGGGCAGACTGGCTACCAACCTCAGGTGCTCCTGAGACCTCCATCAGCAGCTCCACACTAGGGTCGGTGTCAGCGGTGTCCTCGTGGTAAAACTCAATCTTAGAAGGGTCCTCTTCCATCAAGTCCACAACGACCTTAGGCGTTCGGTGTCCTCCTCCAAAGGAGCCATCGTCGTCGTCGTCGTAGATGTACCCCGAGTCACCTCCAGTGATGCCGATGGTGATGTCCGTGTCGACGTATCCCTCCTCCTCGGTAGCGTATCCCATGGGCTCGTCGGCATCGGTGCTCAAGTCGATGCCGAAGTCGGTGACGGGGTCGGAGTCGACATCGGTGTTAGAGTCGAAGTCGGTGTCAGAGGTGTAGCTCCCTAGGGTAGGGCCACTAGCGCCTCCAATGGCCGGTGGTCTCTAACTCAGGGCCTCAAAAATGGCATCTCGAGTCGCCTGGTCCAAGACTGGCGTGTGGGACACCAAGGTCCATCTCCCATCGGGGCCACACAGGAAGACCTGCTTGCGGGGCGTGATCTTCGTGCGCGCTCCCTGATGAGTCGGCTGACTCCCGCCAGGCGTGTCATATAGGACACGGGGTGAAGCAGCTATCCTGGCATGCTCTTCCTCGCGGTGAGGCAAGTACAAGCACCTGCTGGTGGTTTGCTGAGCTGCAGTCGGAGAGCATCTAGCTCACGCTAGTAGGTGGCGTGACTATCTGCTAGGGTCTTCTGCAGACCCTCTGGCACTCTTGAGCCGCATCGAGAGTGGCGCGAACGGAGTCAAGCTGCGCCTGACAGTTGCGGACTTGGTCCTCCATGCTACGGGCCTGGTGTGCCTAGACAGCCCACTGCTCACGAAAGTCATCGCAAAGCTCGTGTAGTGCCATCAGGTACTGCTTGGTCTCCACCATGGTGGGGTCATCCACAGTCCTGGTAGCCCCTCTCAGAGTGTCCATGCGGTGGGTCCAGAGAGGGTCATCGTTGCACAAAACCGGGAAGTACTTCGCCGGAATGGATCCGGTGAACCCCGAGTTTGCCGAACATAAGGCTAGCAGGGCCTCACGGGCAATAGCCTGCACTGTGTCGACAAAGGAAGCTCCCACGCAAGTCAACATCCATGGGGGTCAGCGACAAACGTGGGCACAGTCCTCCATCTTGCACGTGGGGTACCCGTCGAACTTGTACTCCCTAAGGTGGTACAGCACAGGCAGGGTGCACCCGAACCGTGCTAGAGTGTGGGCCAATATCACGGGAAACCCGTTGATGTTGACAGCCTTGGCACCCTTGTAGGTCCATCTGTCGACGTCCATTTGCATAGATTTTGTAAATATAGCAAGGAAGGAGAAGTACGGAGTTCCTACCATGGTAGGTTTTTTATAAAATAGTTTGTATACTGAAATTAACACTCCTCCATGGTTCTCCTACGGGCAAGTATGGCTCTGATACCACTCTCATAACCCATTGCAGGGATACACCGTGTATACCGTACCAATCTCTGGATCATTAGTTGGCATGCACGAACATCGTGGAAATCATCACACATACAGTAATTATTACAGATGTCAATATAAGTTTGACATTAGACTTACAAACATTGGTCTTAGATTACAAGCCAGCGAGGTGAGACATTCATCCTCGAGCATTCGTTACACCAAAAGAGCGATTAAACCACAAGACTACTCCACAGGTAAACTTACACGGAGAACGAGATTCCTATGAGTCGGCAGTGAACTTAGCCTCATCTTCATCCAATGATTCTAGCAAGGGTGAGTGCGGACAGCACTCAACAAGCTCCAACTCTAAGCAGGGTACATGCACAAATGGCCCACAAGGGAGACTAAGGGATTCTTTTCAGCGAAAGCAAATTTTATGTAGGTTCACTACAGCAGAATTGCAAATGGGGAGAGTAAATCACTAGTCTGTCATTATTTTAGAGGGTGGACCTAGGGAGGATTCGCATCTCTACCAGTTCCCATGTTTTATCCGGGAGGGCCTCCAGTATCCCAGCCGGAACAATTTTTGAAAACATAGGTAACTACACCCACTCACACCACCAAGAATATTATGAAGACTAATCAAAATGAGCCCAAGCTGTAGTGTGTCGATACCGTGACAACAGCCTAACCGGATAGATTTTTACACTCTGCAGAGGTTGTACATTGTACCCACAGGCCATGCTTCTCCTGATCAACGGAGTTGCATGATATTTACTCTAACAGATACTAAGACTACCACAGAATCCACCTCAAGATACATCCAGGGGTCATCCACCAGGGTTTTCCAGGCCCCGATGACACGATAATACATTCTCGAAGCTAGCAATTCACTTCCCTCCTCCTTTCTTGGAATTCCCATAAAGGGGAGACACCACAGACCAGGGCTATATCCATGGGCAATACGATCCCACGATGCGGGGCATTACTGTTATCAAATACCAGACTGTGAGCATCTCGCGTCTTCTCCTGGCCCCTTGTGTCCTACCGACCGCCTTAGAGGCTCAATGTGGATAACCAAAGAGGCAGAGTCATTTTCACCCACACAGGTTCTATGGTTGCACTAAATCACTACGTTGAGGTCCGATAAACTGGTCCTTATATGACAGGGGCGGCGTGCTTGTCCATGACAGGTGGACTAGAAACACCCTTCTTCACCTAGCACAATTTCTACTATCACCCATTCCCTTTTATTTTACTCACACCACCAAACTCATTTTAACACATTTCATAAATGATCGGTGTATGGTGTGGCGATGCATTGCATCGAATGAGGTTCCTAAGCTTTCTAATATCAAGGCAACTTTCTATTCATTAAGAGATTTTAAGAACAAAAATCCTATGGTTAACAAGGTAATGTCATCAACTGGGTAGCAAGGTGATATTTGATATTAATGAGAGCAAGTAACTGACATTAATATAAATACTTAACTGCAAGTAGGCTTATTAACTACACAACGTCTAAACATATGGTAAAATACATGCAAGCATTCAGGCCGCATAGGTGCGTAAGCAAGACATAGGGTTAATATGATCAAGGAGTTAGAGCTTGCCTTCAAAGGCATCTTCGGGCTCCTCCTTGTACTTCGGGTCGTCGGCTTCCTCTTCTCTCGGCTCCTCGTCGTCTACACGTGAAATACGATAAAAGTAAGTCTATGGTGAAGAGAACAATAATCAAATATAAAATCAGATAAACAAAGTGCTTGGAGGGTTGAGTGTTTTCAAATGACAGGATTTGGAGAGGCGATTCTAACGGTGCAAGAATCGCGACGATCGGAGATGTTACCGGCAAATAGTGTTAGAAACAAAGTGCAGGAGCCTTTTTGGAATTATTCAAGTATTTGTAGGGCTAAGCTGTAATTTTTATAAAAGTCGAATGGACTTATCAAAGAGAGTTTACTAATACTTTATGTGAAATGGCTATTTTCTGGAATTTTTAGGAATTTATTTGGATTATTAAAGGCTTGGGAATAAATTAGTGTGTGCATGAGCTGGGTGGCCGCAGCATTTTTGCTTTTTGTGGCTGACAGGTGGGGTACGCTTGTCGGGTGGGTTTGTCTGCGGTCTATGGACCGAGCCTACCTACCGGCTGGCCACAGTGCGCACCGTGAGAGGCTGCCAGGTGGGCCTCGTGGCCCACCCGCCAGCACGCGGAGGGGCGCGGCGCGCTGGCCGGCGCCGGGAGTTGCGCGGTAGCGGCTTTCCGGGGAGCTGCTCGTTGGGCGTGCCAGTTAGTGGCGGCATGGACGGTATTGGTGGCGAGCCGGAAGGCAGTGGCGCAGGGCCGGAGGTGGCCGCGGCGGTAGCACCAGTCCAGCTCGCGCGGGGGGTGCCTTGGGCTTGCTTTGTGAGTTGTGTGTGCTGTTGGCGGGTGCGGGGTCACGTGTGCATGGTTAGCTTGGCCGGAGACCGTGGCCCAAAGAGGCGATCGGCGCAGGCCTCCGACGAGGTAGCTGCCGCCGGGCTAGTGTGACCAGGAGGAAGAGGAGGCGCAAGAGGTGCTAACCGTGAAGAGAGAAGGATGAAGCTGCGACCGACGGTGAGGAATCTTGGAATGGCGGTGGCGGCCGGAATTGGAGAAGAAAAGTGGAATCCGGGGCAACTGGAGAAATGGAGTGAGAGAGAGAGCTCGAGAGCTCGGTGGCAGGTGCGGTGAGGGGGAGAGAGCTGCTTAGGGTTCCTTTTATAGGCGGAGAGAGCTCGGGCTGGCACGGCGGCTTTCGACTGTCGAGGCGGTGGAGTTATGTCCGACCGAGACCGGTGAGAGCGGTGTCAACTCCGTGCTGCGCTGCAGAGCAGGGCTGTGCAGCTCAGCGACAGTGGATGGCGTGCGTTCCCCGAGTCGGCCGTGCCGGGCAGCCGACGATGCGAAGGCGGAGGCGATGAGAGGCCGCGCTGAGGGAAGCAAATCACACTGTTGCAATCTGCTACGTGGGGGGAGTAAAGGCAGAAGGGGAGAGGGGCAAGTTAAAGCGGGGTGACGAAGGTGCGGCGCAAGTCCTGCCGGTCAGCCGGCCAGCGGACAGCACGGCACGCCCGGCGTGGGTGCGTGGGGAAGAAGACGGCCTGGCTGGGCCAACCGTTGCGCTGGGCCGGGAAGAGAAAAGGAGATGCGGCCCGCGCAGGGAAGGAAGGAAAAAGAGGGGTGGACTCAGCGGCTTGAGCCGGAAAAAGGGAAAAGCGGCCCACAATCCGAAATTTGGATTTTTGAATGAATTTGAGATGATCAAATATGAATAAAATTGGTAGAGGGCAAAAACACAAGAAAGGAAGAAGAAACCAGCTTGTCACACTTTTGTTTTCAAATTTTGGAAATTTTCATTTGAGAGTCCATTAATTTATATTAAGTTTTGAATTTTAAAGAGTTTGGAATTTAAGTAATGGAGGAGAAATGGTGAAGAAAAATTTGAGAGGGTTTATATTTTTATATTATATATTTTATTTTTTATTCCCACTTTTTGAGAGTGTTACAAGTCCAAAAAAAGTCATTATTACTTGAGCAGTTTAATTTATTTGACGCGTGTATTAGAGTAACAGCCCGTGAAATTCGGTTTTGGGCCGGATATCCCTCTCTCTCTCTCGGCCTAGCCAGCCTGTTATCCTCCCTTCAATCTCAACCGTTGATTCTCTTTCGATCGGACGGCTCAGCTCTCTCCCCACCAACCCCGCAGCCCCTTAAATTTTCTTCCTAACCCTAGCCGCCAGCCACCTCAGCCGCAGGGCGCGCCTCCCCAACCCTAGCCACCCCTGCTCAATTCCTGCCCGAGCCCCCTAGCCGCCGCCCTGCGCCGCGCCGCTCGTCCTGCTCGCGTGCAGCGCCGCCGTCGACTCTCGTCCGC
>BCLG01000102.1:107912-165820 GCA_001602295.1 Zoysia matrella
GGGTACATATATATGTAGGCTAGAGAAGAGAAACTCTAGACTACAATATTATAAGAATACCCTTGACCATAATACTCTTAACACCTCCCCCCCAAATGAAAGACGTATGCAATAGCATTGCATTTGAAAAATGAGAGAACACCTAGTACCAATGAAGCTATGCAACCATTAAACCTATCTAACCTATTACATCCAAAATCTACTCTTCAAAGTTTCCGTGGAGTGAAGCATTGATAATCCATTCAGCTAAGCTAAAGTAGAGTCGCTACAGTGACATCAAAAGAATGCCATTGATCAAGTAGCTAGAGATAACAAGACAAAATTATCACGCACGCTACAAAGATGATCAAGATGACAAAGGAATGCTCTAGATCATGTAGCGAAAATCATCACTCAAAATTGATATGGAATTCTACAAGAGATATAGATGGCTAAATGATACCAAAGAACGACTATGTGATTAGCCAAACAAAGGTGAAATTTGGCTAATTTATGTTTAATGGCTAGCAGATAGGAATATGTGGACTCACAGACGATTAAAAAGCACAAAGAATTGAATGAGACTTGATGAATGCAAGGCACCAATATGATAGCAGCAATGATCAATACCTATACCTACAGCAAAGGGAAAGAGATGAAGGCCAGTGATGATCAAGGAAAGATGATTGTCAATTAAAACCTGGTGCAAAAGCTGCATGCTTTCAACACAAAAGAACAGAAGTAGGAGATGATGATCTGTGACAAGCAGAGCTGAGCCGCGACCTTAACGCAATGAGACCCGGCAGCTGTGCCATTCAGCAGATCCAATCGGGATCAGGAAGGGAGGGGCCACAGGTGGATGCGGGGAGCCACGGTGAAGAGGTCGGCGGTGCCACGGGCGGCGACACCAGGAGGCGGCCAGCATCCTTCAAGATCAGAGGTGCCGAGCGTCAAATGCATGGTGATAAGAGACAGAATTTATATGCACTCAAAGTTTAGCATAGATATCGATATGCAGGTTTACCACAACTGTGTCACATTACTGGCGTGCACAAATAAATGTCCATCAGACAAGCATCACATGGCCTTATGCAAAACACAAGAGTAAACTTAACACTCAGCAAGGAAGTAACAGATATGATTGACTTCAACCCACGCGATGCTCGAGTCTCTCGGAAAGGAAACCTCGTGAGGTTTGATGATGATTTGTTGATCGGAGATCCTAATTTGTCCGAATGCCACACCTCGCTCACGGCAAGCTTCTCACTCACCACCTATGACAAGCCACAAATATTGCATTCAGGTAATAAGGTAAAAAACTCTCTGTTATAGAAAAAGTCTATTTCTAGCTTTGATTGACTGTATTTCTTTCTGGTCCTTTACAATAATTTATTTAATTTGATCAACTTAAAAATATAAAATTTACATCTTTAGACTCACAATAAAAAAGAATAGCATAATATGTAATTTATATGTTCATAAAGTCATTGAACTTTGTTAAAAAAACATTGGTCAATATGAAATAAGAAAGCACGTTCAACCAAACCCAGAAATAACTTTTTTACGACAGATGGTGTATATTTTTTTTAACGAAAAAGGTCAGATAGATGTTCATATATGTTGCAAATAAAAAGTGCGGAAGAACAAGCGTATTTCCCAGCATATCCATCAACTATCCTTGGCCAGGCAGCGATCCCTGCCCATGGCGCTCAAAATCAATTAAATGCCTTGAAGTGCTTCCTGCTCCAGGCAATTTCGCCCGGACAACAAGTAAACAAAATAAATCAAGTCTGAAAACGTGGAAGAATTTAATTATTTTCTTACCAGCTTCACTTTTGCGTGCATGCTTTGGTTTTTTAGTTTTATCTAGAGGACGATGGGGGCCAAGATCGGACCCTGCATACAAATGAATTGTGAAAATTAAAGAAATGTACATTTATAATAGATAAAAAATTTGTTTAAATGTGTAAAATTATCAGTTGAGCTTCCAATATCACTAATGATAAAGTAAATTATAGCTAAATATATTATATTATCATATTTTTTTTGAATAAAATTAATGGTTAAAGTTGATGTTAGAGGTGAAGGGTGTCAATATTTTAAAATCAGAGGGAGTATAAAATGTACTGAGTAAATGTCAAATCACATTACAATAAGTGCATGGGTATTCACGAGTTGACAATAAATGAATATTTGCTTACCAATAGAACTGCTAGGGACTGGTGCTTCATTTGTACGGGGGACTGTAGCGACCGGAATTTTCCTTATCTTTCGATAAGTCCCGATCTTCCGTGACTTTGCCAATGCCAGAAGTTTGGCAATCACGACATCACAAGCGATCAATGAAGAAACTATAACAGAAATATTAAACAAGAAACAAGAATAGAAAATAGCAGGTCAAAGTGAAATTATTAGAATAAAATTCTCCAAAGAGGTCCATCAGCACGCAGGCCGGAAACTTCTCAGAGCAGATATATCTCTATCGTGAATCCAACAAAAGCAACAGCAGAAGCATCAATATGGCAGCGGTAGCGAACCTCCTCCACACAGGCTAGCTCGAGCGCAGGAGCGGACGTCACGGACCGTCAGAGACGTAGTCGAAGTCGAAGCTGAGAGTATCCTCTGAAAACAATAAACTAGAAAACCGTGAGTAGGAATACTCAACAAACCGCGCACTACCTAACAACAATGTATGCATACAAATGGTTTCAAAGGTAAAGGCATGACTCAAGTGCTAAATGCAAGTTTAAAACATTTATTTTACTTAAAGGATGCAAGAAAGTTTTATTTTCAAACTTGTCAAATTTTATTATCTTGCCCTTAAAGATCTCCGTTATCTCGGACAGGGGTTCATTTTAATGCCGATGTAAACTCCACACTCGGCCACAGCTCAAAGGCTGGAGTCAAAAACATTTGAAAAAGGAGAGGTGAAAGAAAAACAAAACTACTCAACGAGGAGCACAACTCAGGGGGTGTCCTTCTAAAAGGACGTGGCAATGCGCATCGACTAAAACTCTGCAGAGGTTATGCAACTGGACCCACGAGAAGCGTCATCGAGAACTACCATCGTAGTCCCGACAAACACACAAGACCCGTCCACAAGCTTTAACTGGCGTCATTCGTCCTCCAGGATAGGGATTCCAAAAGCCTACGCAATCGGGTCGTGGAGCTGTGAAGAGCCTACCACTGATCAGGTGGGGTATCTCGATCTTATGTGGGGAGTCAGAGCTCTACACCACACTAACACTACACCGCCAACCCACGGGTAAACAACTAATCTCGGCAAGCTTCAAGATCAAGCCAACTGGCCATACAGGGTAACGTGGTGTGCATAGTTGTCAACTGAGCGTACAAAGCTCGAAGGACTCGGTCCTTAATTGCCGAGGCAGGCACCAACTCCAACCTCAACGCCAACAACAAGTCTCACGGAAAGATCCCAGCCCGAATCTTTCCGTTGTACCCGCAACAGGTACGCCCACAGGGACTTTCAAAAAGTCCCTCAGCTCCTCATACTCTAACCTGCCCCCGCTAAATAGTTATGTATAATTATTTGCAATACTCACACATTTGAAGCACGGTTCAAAAGCATTTAACATAAATTCTATTTTATAGTGATAGCTGTGAGATAAAAATTAAATGCGACTAAGCATGGCTAAGCATAAAAGTAAAATAAATGTACTAAAGCAATCCTAGGGTTCATATTTGTGGAACAATAACAGGCACGGCTTAGGAATGTTGGTAGCACATTTTAAAATAGTTGGCATGCAAATTAAGATTGCAAACAAAACATACAGTTTAAAATGCTGAGAACAAAGTGATCAAGTAACGTGGCTTGCCTGGCAAATCGGGATCGAAGTCGAGATCCTGATCGTCGAACTGATCGGGCTCGCGGAACTCCTCCTCTGGAACACCGGCTAAACACAAAACTAACAGAGAATTAGACACTAATTACGCGACAAATAAAATCAAAAATTAAATCTAAATTGAAACTACTCGGCTAAACGTGCGCAAAACATTTCCCGGAACAACCCTACACGACAATCGTGACGAGACAAATTAACGGAACGATTTCAGGATTAATCAGAGATCAAATGGAGTTTCACGGAAATTGTATACGATCTAGACCACAAGGATTTAGATTAATTACAGAATAATTAATCACAGATTAAATTAGCAATTAATCTAACAGTAATCGAAAAAGAAAAAGGAATTGAAGAGAGAGGAATTAATCTCACCGGGGATCTGGAAATCGGAACTCGGAAGTAGCACCGGAGGAAATCAGAGACGGAGAAACAGGAGTACTGGAGATCGGAACACGCGACTTGCCTCGGGCGGCGTCACACGGAAACAGACAGTGACAGCTACGAACGGACGATGCTGGATTCTTACCGAAGGGAAACTCGAGGCGCGGAAAACAGGGTGCGTGGGGCGACGTGGTCTCGGTGCGCAGGCGACGGCGTCAGGCGCACGCGAGGATGACGCGGTGGGCAGGTTGGCGAGAAGAGCAAGGGCGCGGGGACCGATGCAAAAACCCAGGGTGGCTCAGGAATCGATGTGAACAGTGACGCGCGGCGACGCGCTAGACCAGCAGACAAGCGACGCGGTGATCGCGGCGGCGACGGGAAACGAGGACCTGGGCAGAGGCGGTCGGGCGCGCGCGGGGACTCGGGAAACGGTGCGTGAAAAAGGGGAAAGGCGGCACGGAAAACGGTTGCCAGAAAATAGGTCTTGCGGTGGAAGAAAGTTGAAAACGGGAAAGGAAAGTGAGATTGAGATTAGGTTAGGGTTAAGAGGTATTTATAGGAGGGAATTAGAATGAAGGGTTAGGGATTAATCTAGGATTAATTGATAACTGCGAAAATAATTAAAAAGGCTGAAGAGATTAATTAGGAAAATATTTAGAGACCCGAAAATTAATTAGGAAATTTTTGGGAATAATTTTAGCCTAAACGTAAAAATACGCGGAGTAAATTATTTCGGCACGGGATCATTTAGATAAACGGATTTCGAAATGGATGGAAAGAAATTCGGAATGAATGATTTTAAAACGGATCGAAATATTGGAACAGACAATTTAATTGGAACGGAATTTGGGAAAACGCCACTTTATTTAATTCGAAAATTCGGGATGTTACAGACTCCCCCCATAACAGGATCTCCTCCTCGAGATCAAAGAGCGGACTCAAACAGATAGGAAAACTCTTTTCTCAGATCATCTTCCTTCTCCCAGGTAGCCTCTCGCTCAGTGTGGTTGCTCCACTGAACCTTGAGAAACTTGATCTTGAACTTCCGTGTTTCCTTGAACGCCTCATCAAGAATCTTCACCGGGTACTCTAAGTACTCGAGCGTGTCCTGAATATCCAAAGCATCAGGGACAACTCGCTCCTCCGGCATTCGAAGACACTTCTTCAAGTGAGAGACATGGAACACCGGATGCACACCCGCAAGCTCGGATGGCAAGTCCAACATGTAAGCAAGCTTATCGATCTTCCTGAGAATCCGAAAAGGACCAACAAACCTCGGAGCCAACTTCCCTCGGACATGGAAGCGACGCGTGCCACGAAGTGGTGACACCTTGAGATACACCCAATCATCAACCTCAAAAGAAAGGGGCCTCCTTCTCTTATCCGCATAGCTCTTCTGACGGCTCTGAGCAACCCGAAGATGCTCTCTGATCTTCTCAACCTTCTCCTCAGCAGCTCGAATGGAATCAGGACCAAAGAAAGGCCTCTCACCAACCTCTGACCACATGAGCGGGGTACAACATCTCCTACCATACAACGCCTCAAAAGGTGACATACCCAAACTGGTATGAAAACTGTTGTTGTAAGAGAACTCCGCAAAAGAAAGACTGTCCTCTCAGCTCTGCCCATAGGTGATCACACAAGCTCTCAACATATCCTCCAAAATCTAGTTCACACGCTCTGTCTGACCATCTATCTGAGGGTGATAAGGGTGATAAGCTGAACCGTACACCAGGTATGTACCCATAGCTTCCTGCAAACTCCTCCAGAATCTCGCGGTAAACTGATGCCCGCGATCAGACAGAATGCTCCTCGGTGCACCATGCAACCTCACAATGTGATCGATGTACAACTTGGCCAACTGATCAACTGAGTACCTCTCATTCACAGGGATGAAATGAGCAGTCTTAGTCAATCGATCTACCACCACCAAGATAGCATTATGATGGTGAGACGTCAACGGCAAACCGGTGATGAAGTCCATACTGATGTCATCCCATTTTCAAGAAGGGATCGACAATGGCTTCAGCAATCTAGCTAGCCTCTGATGCTCAGCCTTAACTCACCGACAAACATCACATAAGACAACATACTTAGCAATGTCTACCTTCATGCCAACCCACCAGAAACGAGTCCTTAGATCCTCGAACATCTTGGTGCAACCTGGGTGGATAGAAAACCTCGAATCATGAGCCTCTCTCAGAATAGCATCCCGTAATTCTGGCACTCTCGGAACACAGATACGGTCCTCAAACCACAAAGCTCCCTGCTGATCCATACGAAAACCCGGTGCTTTGCCTCTTTACATCTTCTTCAAGATCAACTGAACCTCTCTATCAAGCTTCTGAGCTGATTTGATCTCCTCAATCAACAACGGCTGCAACCTGAGCTCGCACAAAAAACCCTGAGCAACAATCTCAACCCTCAAACTGGCCAGATCTGCAAGAATCTCTGACTACCCAGACAGCAAAGAAAAACAATAAGCCTTACGACTCAAAGCACCGGCTACCACATTGGCTTTACCTGGATGATAGTTAATGCTAAGATCATAATCCTTGATCAACTCAAGCCACCTCCTCTGCCTCATGTTCCGCTCTGACTAGGTGAAGATGTACTTGAGACTCTTGTAATTGGTGAAGATCTCACATCTATTACCGATCAAATAGTACCTCCAAATCTTCAAAGCATGCACAACAGCTGCCAACTCAAGATCATGCATCGGATAGTTCAACTCATGCTTCTTCAGCTGCCTCGAAGCCTAGCACACAACCTTCTTGTTCTGCATCAGCACACAACCCAAACCCTGATGAGAAGCATCACAGAAATCCTGGAAGTCCTGGTGAATATTCGGCAAGGTCAAAACAGGCGTAGATGTCAACCTCATCTTCAGCTCCTGAAAACTCCTCTCACAAGCATCTGATCAGACAAACGGCACACCCAACTGAGTCAACTCGGTCATAGGCTTAGCAATCCTAGAGAAGTTCTAAATGAATCGACGATAGTAACCTATCAATCCAAGAAAACTCCTCACCTCAGAGACTGACCTCGGAGACTCCCACTCCACAACAGCCTTGACCTTCTCATGATCAACGACAACGCCCTCAGCTGTGACAACATGGCCCAAAAAAGCAACTTTCTCAAGCCAAAACTTGCACTTGCTGAACTTGGCATACAGCTGATGAGATTTCAACCTCCCAAGCACAACTCTCAGGTGCTGCTCATGCTCTTCGGCTGACTTGGAATAGACGAGCATATCATCAATAAAAACCACCACGAACTTATCCAGCTCAGCCATGAACACCTTGTTCATCATGTTCATGAAGTAGACAGGGGCATTAGTGAGTCCAAAAGAAACGACCAGGAACTCATAAGACCCATACCTCGTCACGAATGAAGTCTTCGAAATGTCAGAAGGTCGAATCTTCATCTGATGATACCCCGATCTCAAATCAATCGAGGAAAAGAACTTCGTACCCTTCAACTGATCAAACAAATCATCGATCCTTGGCAAAGGATACTTGTTGTTTATCGTCACCTCGTTCAAAGAACGATAGTCAACGCACATGCGCATTGACCTATCCTTCTTCTTCACGAACAGCACTGGGGCTCCCCACGGCGAAGCACTCGGCCGAATGAACCCTTTACTCAAGAGCTCATCAATGTGCTCCTTAAGCAAAGCAAGCTCATCAAAAGACATTCGGTATGACGCTTGACAATCGGCGCGGTACCAGGAAGAAGATCGATCACGAACTCAACATCTCGATCTGGAGGATGTCTCGGCAACTCATCAAGAAATACCTCTGGGAACTCACGAACAACAGAAATCTGCTCCAAAGATAGCTCTTGCAAGCTGCAAACTGAAGGTGGAACTCTGGACGCTCTAGGAGCACACACCACTCGAACACCGTGGTGGTTGACCAAAGACACAACCCTCTCAGCACAAGTGATGACTCCTTTGTGCCTCGCTAGCCAATCCATCCCCAAGATGACATCAATGTCACACGAGGGAAGGACGATGAGATCGCCTAGGAAAACCACACTCTCTAACAAGATCCGAACACCTCTACACTCAACACAACTCTTGTAGACTCCAAGAGGTGAAGTGGTAAGTGTAGGTATAGCTAAGAGTGAGGTAGGAAGACTGTGTGTGGACGTAAACGCCGACGACACAAACGAATACGTAGTCCTCGAATCGAACAAAATCGTCGCTAGGTGGGAGTGAACCAAGAACTCACCAACGACGATGTCAGGTGCCTCCTGAGCCTCCTCCACTGAGATGTGGTTCAGGCGGCTGCGCGTGACGCTCGGCTGAGCAGCGCCACGGCCCGCTGAACGCACTCCTCGTCCTCCTGACTGGTGCGGTGGCCTAGCGGGAGTGGCAAACTGAACACCACCTCCTCCAGGTCTCTACTGCTGGCGCCTCGGACACTGAAATGCCTTGTGACCCTCCTGGCCACACTTGAAGCAACGAACCGAGGGCTGACCCCCTGTCGGACGGAAAAAGGACTGCTGCTGCTGGAAGGCACCTCTCTGGCGCTGAGAACTCTCAACCGAAGCTGGAGCAGGTGCAGTGGATCAAGCAAAGGTGGACTGTCCCGATCCCTGCTGGAAAGAACCACTGAAACGCTGACGCTGCGAAGCCTCACGACTGGGTCCCTGGCCAAGAGCTCTCCTCTTAGCCTCCCTGGACCGATCGAGCTTCTGAAGTGACACCTCCAAAGCTAGGCATCTGTCAATCAGCTCACGAAGGCTCCTCTGAACACCTCCGTCCAGGTACGGAAGCATCTCAAGACGTAGACCCTTGCGGAACCAGTACATCTTGCGACGCACAGTCGAGACCTCCTCACATGCAAAACGGCTCAGCTGAGTGAAGCAGTTGGCGTACTCGGTGACAGTCATACTCCTCTGACGAAGTGTACGGAACTCTTCCGCCTTCGTCTCTATGGCTCCCTCTGAGATGTGAAAACCACAGAAAGCGGTGACGAAGTCGTCCCAGGTGAATAGCTTAGGCTTGTCAAGTGTGGCGTAAGAGTGTCCCACCAAGCACCAGCTGCACCTGTCAACTGGTGTGCTGCCAGACGAACTGCCTCCTGGTCGTCACACTGAATCAGGTCCAACTTCTTCTCGATATTCCTGAGCCAGTCGTCAGCATCCAGAGGATCGACTGCACGGTCAAAAGTGGGAGGGCGCATGTTCAGAAACATCGCCATGCGAGAACCGGCTGACGGGTGGTACGGTGCTGCGTCAGAAGCAGAAGCACGACCACGAGGCTGCTGCTGTGACTGCTCGACGATACGCTCCAGCAGAAGCGTCTGTCGGGCCATCACCTCTGCCAGGTTCAGAGCAGCTGAAAGCTCCTCACCAGGCGCGACAGCACCAGCAGGCTCAAACTCAGGGTCCATGGCAACTCCTCTGCCACGACATCCAGCCTGAGGGGCAGGGGCTCCAGCACGGCCACGCCCACGGCCATGCCCTCGACCAACACCAGACGCATCAGCCGCAAGTGGCACTGGTACACGGCCTCCAGCGCCGCGACCACAACCTTTGGGGACAGCACCACGACCACGCCCAGTGGGTGGCGGTACCTCAGGGTCCTCCAGAGCGGCCTCCTCAAAACGAGTGTGAAGGCGTCCAGACCTCCTCAGAGCCATCTGTTGCAGGAAAACAATTATGATTAGAAAGATAGCATTAGCAGAAATAGAATTATTGAAGAAGATAGAAAGCTAGCAGATTAGAACAAAGATAACTAAACAAGCACTATTCTAAGCAAACAAGACTCCCACCAAGCAAACGACGAGATTTAAGAAAACAACTTTCACGATGAAGGTTTGTTAGTAGATTAGGAAATCTAGGAATAATCCTTAATTTTGTCCAGTTCTACGGTTTCGCTCCTACGGTCAAGTATGTCTCTGATACCACCTGTAGCGATCGGGATTTTTCTTACCTTTCGATAAGTTCCGATCTTCCGTGACTTTGCCAATCCCAGGAGTTTGGCAAGCACGACATCACAAGCGATCAATCAAGAAACCATAACAGAAATATTAAACAAAAAACAAGAATAGAAAATAGCAGGTCAAAGTGAAATTATTAGAATAAAATTCTTCAAAGGGGTCGATCGGCACGCAGGTCAGAAACTTCTCAGAGCAGATATATCTCTATCGTGAATCCAACAAAAGCAACAGCAGAAGCATCAACATGGCAGCGGTAGCGAACCTCCTCCACACAGGCTAGCTTGAGCGCAGGAGCGGACGTCACGGACCGTCAGATACGTAGTTGAAGTCGAAGCTGAGAGTATCCTCTGAAAACAATAAACTAGAAAGCCGTTAGAACGAATACTCAGCAAACCGCGTACTACCTAACAACAATGTATGCATGCAAATGGTTTCAAGGGTAAAAGCATGGCTCAAGTGCTAAATGCAAGTTTAAAACATTTATTTTACTTAAAGGATGTAAGAAAGCTTTATTTTCAAACTTGTCAAATTTTATTATCTTACCCCGTAGAGATCTCCGTTATCTCGGACGGGGGTTCATTTTAATGCCGATGTAAACTCCACACTCGGCCACAGCTCAAAGGCCGGAGTCAAAAACATTTGAAAAAGGAGAGGAGGAAGAAAAACAAAACTACTCAACGAAAAGCACAACTCAGGGGGTGTCCTTCCAAAAGGACGTGGTAATGCGCATCGACTAAAACTCTGCAGAGGTTATGCACTTGGACCCACGAGAAGCGCCATCAGGAACTACCATCGTAGTCCCGACAAACACACAAGACCCGTCCACAAGCTTTAACTGGCGTCATCAGTCCTCCAGAATAGGGATCCCAAAAGCCTACGCAATCGGGTCCTGAAGCTGTGAAGAGCCTACCACTGATCAGGTGGGGTATCTCGATCTCACGTGAGGAGTCAGAACTCTACACCACACTAACACTACACCGCCAACCCACGGGTAAACAACCAGTCTCAGCAAGCTTCAAGATCAAGCCAACTGCCATACAGGGTAACGTGGTGTGCATGGTTGTCAACTGAGCGTACAAGGCTCGAAGGACTTGGTCCTTAATTGCCGGAGCAGGCACCAACTCCAACCTCAATGCCAACAACAAGTCTCACAGAAAGATCTCAGCCCGGATCTTCCCGTTGTACCCGCAACAGGTACGCCCACAGGGACTTCCAAAAGTCTCTCAGCTCCTCATACTTCAACCTGCTCCCGCTAAATAGTTATGTATAGTTATTTGCAATACTCACATTTGAAGCACGGTTCAAAAGCATTTAACACAAATTCTATTTTATAGTGATAGATGCGAGATAAAAATTAAATGCGACTAAACATGGCTAAGCATAAAAGTAAAATAAATGTACTAAAACAATCTTAGGGTTAATATTTGCGGTACAGTAACAGGCACGGCTTAGGAATGTTGCTAGCCCATTTTAAAATAGTTGACATGCAAATTAAGGTTGCAAACAAAACATGCAGTTTAAAATGCTGGGAACAAAGTGATCAAAGAACGCGGCTTGCCTGGCAAATCAGCATCGAAGTAGGAATTCGGATCGTCGAATTGATCGGGCTCACGGAACTCCTCCTCTAGAACACCGGCTAAACACAAAACGAACATGGGATTAGACACTAATTACGCGATAAATAAAACCAGAAATTAAATCTAAATTGAAACGACTCGGCTAAACATGCGCAAAACATTTTTCGGAACAACCCTACATGACAATCGTGACGAGACAAATTAACTGAACGATTTCGGGATTAATCAGAGATCAAACGGAGTTCCACGGAAATTATACATGATCTAGACCACAAGGATTTAGATTAATTACAGAATAATTAATCACATATTAAATTAGCAATTAATCTAACAAGTAATCGGAAAGGAAAAAAGAATTGAAGAGAGAGGAATTAATCTCACCGGGGATCTGGAAATCAGAACTCGAAAGTAGCACCGGAGGAAATCAGAGACGGAGAAACAGGAGTACTGGAGATCGGAACACGCGACTTGCCTCTGGCGGCGTCACGCGGAAACAGGCAGTGAAAGTGACGAGCGAACGATGCTGGCTTCGGACCGAAGGGAAACTTGAGGGGCGGAAAACAGGGCGCGTGGGGCGGCGCGGTCTCGGTGCGCAGGCGACGGCGTCGGGTGCGCGTGGGGATGACGCGGTGGTGCAGGCTGGCGATGAGAGCAAGGGCGTGAGGACCGAAGCGAAAACCCAGGGCGGCTCGGGAATCGGTGTGAACGGCGACGCGCTGGACCAGCAGACAGGCGATGCGGCGACCGCTGCGGTGACGGGAAACGAGGACCTGGGCAGAGGCGGTCGGGCGCGCGCGGGGACTTAGAATGAGGGGTTAGAGATTAATCTAGGATTAATTGATAACTGCGAAAATAATTAAAAAGGCTGAAGAGATTAATTAGAAAAATATTTAGAGACCCGAAAATTAATTAGGGAATTTTTGGGAATAATTTTAGGCTAAATGTAAAAATACGCGGAGTAAATTATTTCGGCACTGGATCATTTAGATAAACGGATTTCGAAATAGACGGAAAGAAATTCGGAACAATGATTTTTGAGCAGATCGAAATATTAGAATAGACAATTTAATTGGAACAGAATTTAGAAAAACGTCACTTTTTTTAATTCGAAAATTCGAGATGGTACAGACCACTGGCTGATGATCACGACAGGGAGAAGCTTCACGCTGATTCACACTCTGTCCTGCGTACATAAATGAATAGTCATGAAAAGTTTTGGACAACAAATGAATAGTACTATTTCCTATTTTTTAGTTTAGTCAAAGTCAAACTCTTTTAACTTTGACCATTAATATTAAAAAATTAATAATATTTTATCATATATAAGATCATGTTACTATATTCTCCTTAAATTGGTTATCATAATATGTAACTCTTTATATTAGAACTTATTAAAATTTTTGAAGATTATTAAGTCAAAGTTGATAGAATTTGACCTTAATCAAACCCAAAAATGCTTATATTTGTGGTATAGCGAGTCTCCAACACATAGATTGACCTTATAAATGGTAAATAAACCAAGGTAATTTCAAAGAATTAATAATGGAATTTAAAATAGAAAGCGCTAACCCAGCTTTCCAAGGCAGCATAGAACTCGTGTACTGAACTATTTTACAAATGTATAAATTTATACAAGAACGAACCCATGATCACTGAGGAAACAGAATTAAACTGAAGAGAGTTAAACAGCCCTATGTACAACGTACAAATGGTTGCTGCAACAAATGATTTATCTGTTACACCACCACCTTCATACTCGTACTAATTAGTAAATTGATTGATGCATGGTTCAAGCATAACATTCATCTTTATCTTATCAGATGGCATGCAGTTAGAGAGAATGCGTTGTTTATGCCACATATATGCAAAAGAATACGATCTAGAGTGAATATTCTAGTAGAATTCCTGCATGCATTCTATGGCAAAAGGACAATTCTGCGTCATCATCAAAACTTGCCCCGCTGGATTTTTCCCAAGGATCAAATCTAAACATCAAATACTACCTTCTAGAAATGTCCAAGCGCGGAGGCTTGCAACCACGTCCTCCACGACACTCCTTGACCACTCAGTGGACCTACCCACCATCCATACCCCTATCGACCCTCTGTGCGCATGAAGCACAGCGCCGCCATGCCGCACCTTCTACGATACCCTCCTAAAGGTCCGGCACTTAACACGGTTATACTATGGACGTGTTAATCCACCTCAGCAGTGTGCACATAATTTTTCATTTACACACGCCTAAGTTAGTTGAGCTTGTGCTTGTCTAGCTTAGGCACCGATCGATCTATAGCCACAGATTCCTTTCCAGCTATATACCCACATGGTAGTGAGAACATTATGATTAAGAATTTGAGCACCTAACCGCATTCAAATTTGACCAAAAAATCATGGTAAGCGATGGTAACATCAGTATTTGAATCAAACAAGCCATAGCTTTCCTACTATTTGCATACCAGATGCAGGTGCGCCTGTGCTATTCTAATTAGGGGATTCAGCCTGAGTCTTACGGTCCGGAGTAGGAGGAGGTATTTCTTGATCTATCCGAATAACAACATTAAGTCGTGAGTACAAGTGGATTGTGAAAATGATAATCCCAGAAAGCTACTAAAACGGTGGAACACACAAAAAAGGTATTATGAAATACTCGCTCTATTTTTAAAATATTGATATCGTTGAAAATCTAACATCAATTTTGACCACTCATCTTACTCAAAAAATATAATAAATATATAATATATTTTGTTATAATTTTCTTTATCATTAATGATATTTGAAAATAACTAATAATTTTACACATTTGAAGAATTTTTCTGAAATAAAGATGAATGGACAAAATTGAAATAATTAGAAGTCAACAGTGTTAATATTTTAAAACCGTAGAGAGTATAAAATGTAGAGTAGCTGTCAAATCACATTTACACCCGCATCTCAATTATACTCCGTTTTTGCTTACCAATAGAACTGCGAGTGCCTGTTAATTCAGTGCTACGAGGGTCCACTGCTAGTGCCTCTTAATCAACCTCAGCAATACGAACGTAAATTCACTCATATCTCAACTTGTATGTAACTCCGTTTTAAAATTATTGTCATCTGTTAGTTCAAATTAAAATTAGTTGATGATAATAATTTCAAAACACAGATTACTAATGCATTAATAGGACTTTGCGAATGACCGCACATTTATAGACACTGCAGCAGAGGATATTGACTGAGTTGACTATAAAGCTTATCCATAGTTAATTACTTTTTTTACTGTTAAGATCTAATGGCCGACCCACAGTGCTGCTTATAAAGAGAAGTGTTGGGCTCGGAAAGAATATTGGATCCCGGCTTGGAAATAATTTGAAACAATACATGAATCTCGTACTACTATTTGCTTACCAGTACGTCATTCGCACATTTATAGTCATTGCAGCAGAGGATATTGACTGAGTTGACTATAAAGGTTGTCCATAGTTAATTACTTTTTTGACTGTTAAGATCTAATGGCCGACCCACAGTGCTGCTTATAAAAAGAAGTGTTGGGCTCGGAAAGAATATTGGATCCCGGCTTGGAAATAATTGAAACAATACATGAATCTCGTACTACTATTTGCTTACCAGTACGTATGCATGCACCTAACCGATATATTTACTATAGAAATAGTAAATAAACCAAGTTAATTTCAAAGAATTAATGGGATAAGCCCATCACAAACCATATGCACGTAAATTCACCCGCATCTCAATTAAACTCCGTATTTGTTTACCACTAGAACTGCTAGTGCTTGATGCTACAGTGCTACGAGGATCCACTCGCTGAGAAGGACGACCAGACCTAGAAGCTTCCTGATTCACATTTTGTCCTGCGTACATAAATGAATAATTATGAAAAGTTCAACAAATGAATAGTAGTAGTACATGTCCCAACAGATATGTTGACCATACAAATGGTAAATAAACCAAGGTAATTTGAAAGAATTAATATTTTCCTGATATTATTCAGATTTTATTGGAATAATTAAGTCAAAAAGAAACCAGATGTAACTGTATGAAATTTTCAAATTAATCGAAGTGGAGATTATCTCAATTTCATTCCGTTCGATTTCGAATTTCTCCTTTTTGATTTTCTGGCGTCGAAACAATTTTGATCCACGAGCTTTTGTTGAGCCGAGATTAATTCTCATAGCTTTTAATTAATTCTCAAACCTCTCTAATTAATTTTTCTATAAATACCCTCTCTATTTTATCCCTTTCCACCAACCTCTCTCTCTTTCTCTTATTTTTCTCTCCTTTCCCAGGCCGCGGCAGAAGAGATCGAGCCGACACGTGTCGCCTCGGTCCGCGTGTCACCTGTCCGATCCGGTCTCAGTCTCTGTGCCGTTCACTCGCTCGTCCGTGCCGTCTGTCGCCGATCCGTCCATCCGCATAGTCAGTTTGCCGTCTCACCTGAGCCATCGCGACTTCCCTGTTTCTGGTGAGCCGTACGTTGGCCTTGTTGATTCGGTTCTGTGCAGGTTGGTGTTCATCTGTGGTTGAATCCGGTCTTGTTACCTAGGCTGAGCGCAGAGGAGGGCGAGGTTCAGTTTCCAGTTCGATCGTGGCAGCAGAAGGTCGAATCGTCCCGTCGGCAAGCTCAGACCTGACCAGAAGGGGCGAGAACCTGTGGACCATCTTCGGTGAGTGCCTCAGTCTACCTAGTAGTCGTCTCTCACTCTCTCAGGGTGCACAAAGAGCCGCGTGTGCGTGTCACCTCACCGGCATCTCGCTGCACCTACCTCAGCCTCTACTAGGTGTATGCTTTTCGCTCTTCTCCAAGGCAAACTTGTCGCCGCATCTCCCCTTCTAGACTGTGCCCCGCCGCACCCGCGCAAGCGCAGCCATGGCGACAGGCTCGATCCGGTCGGCCCTCTCTAGGAAGCTCCTCCGTCCGGCGACGCGGGGCTCCCACTACTGCACGGCGGCCAGTGAGACGCAACCAGAGAGGGTGGCGACGGAGATGGTCCGCTACACCCTCCGAGTAGCTGATGTGTACATGATTTCCGATCTTCCGTCAGGTCGTGATAATTCTCGATTTAACGGAGATGCGATACACAATCGATCCGGCCTCAAATCAACACGATTCGAACCCCGCAATCGCAGCACCACTTCTCCTTTAGTTATCAACCATGCGCACATAATGGATCTTACCAAGAAAGCTAATCCCTGTCTGCGAATCGAAGAACACAAGCAAGAACAAGGAAGAACGCAACTCACTTGCGAAATTTAGATTGAATCACGAAGTTGGATAACCAACAAACCGTCAAACGGTGAAACTGTTTGGAAACAAAAGAAAACTAATCAAAACCTATCTCTAATGACGGCGGCTACTGAATTTATAGAGTTTAAGTTGACCTTAGAGGCAAACCCTAATACTAATAGGCCTAGAAAAGATACAAGGCCCAAAGGCCAAAAAATAGTGTTGCAGCACCCGTCAAGTTTTTGGATGTCCTCTTGTTTTAATGATTTTCGCTGATTTCGGTAAAATTTGGAGATAGGACTAGCGCCGTTGGAAAGGTTATCTTATTAGCTTTCCAACCATATCTAGAACGTTCAAAACAGGTCCTATATGCGACCTAGGCGTCCATTTTAGTGTGGACTGCTCTCTGGAACCCGGGGACAACTCGACTTCGAATTGGATTGAATCTCCTACGGGATTCAACGTGTGTTGCTGGTTCGGAGCATCTTCAAGTCTTTCATGCTTCCCTTGATCCTGTCCAAGATTTTTAATCAAGATAAAATCGTTAGGTAGCAATTTATTATCAAATGAAGAAAGACATGTATTTAGGAACGAGCTCACCTCAAAATTCAGTTGTCATGCACGAGCTTTTGTGATTGGACTATCTATGATAGGTGGATGAGCATCGTGTGTATCCAATGATGAGATGTCCTCATCATGCTCCCCCCTCTTGAATCGGAGTCGTCCTCGACTCAAGCTCATCTTCTTCTCCCATGTATGGCTTCAAATTTGCAATGTTAAATGTAGGACTAACCCTGAACTCGGGAGGTAACTCAAGTTTATATGCATTATCATTAATCTTCTCAAGTACCTTAAAAGGACCAGCAGCTTTAGGCATCAATTTAGACTTCCTTAGTTCTGAAAATCTATCTTTTCTCAAGTGTAACCAAATCAAATCACTCGGTACAAATTTAACTTCAAGTCTACCTTTACTATCGGCAATTTTACACTTCTCATTCATCTTTTCAATGTTTTGTTTAGTCGTTTCATGTATCTTGAGAATAAAATCAGCACGTGACTTAGCATCATGATGAACTCTCTCGGTAGAAGGCAGAGGCAAAAGATCAATCAGAGCACGAGGGTTAAAGCCATATACTACCTCAAATGGACTTACCTTAATAGTTGAGTGTTTTGCCTGGTTGTATGCAAACTCCACGTGAGGTAAACATTCTTCCCACATCTTCAAATTTTTCTTTAAAAGAGCACATAGCATGGTAGACAAAGTACGATTCATGACATCTATTTGTCTATTGGTTTGTGGGTGGCATGTAGTTGAAAATAGCAACTTTGTTCCCAACTTATTCCATAAGTGCACCAAAAGTGACTCAAAAATTTCGCACCACGATCTGAAACAATAGTAGAAGGCATACCATGCAAGCGAATAATTTCTTTAAAGAATAGATCAGCAATATGCGTAGCATCATCGGTCTTATGACATGGTATAAAATGTGTCATTTTGGAAAAGCGATCTACTACCACAAAAATACTATCTCTCCCCCTCTTAGTTCTAAGTAATCCCAAAATAAAATCCGTAGAAATATCAGCCCAAAGAATAGAAGGGACGAGAAGAGGCATGTACAAACCTTGTGGGTTTAGTCGTGACTTAGCTTTTTGACATGTAGTGCAGCGAGGTACGAACCGTTCAACATCGCGTCTCATCTTTGGCCAAAAGAAATGTGTGGTCAAAACATCTTCCATCTTTTTCGCACCAAAGTGTCCCATCAATCCTCCTCCATGCGCCTCCTGTAACAACAAAAGACAAACAGAGCCAACTGGAACGCAAAGACGGTTGGCTTTATAAAGAAATCCGTCATTAAGTACAAATTTTTTCCAAGTCTTACTTTCACGACAATGTAGCAACACATCTTTAAAATCAGCATCTAACATATATTGTTGCTTAATTGTTTCTAGTTCAAAAATCCAACAATCAAGTTGGGACAGCATAGCATATTGTGTAGACAAAGCATTCGCAATCACATTATCCTTCCCTTTCTTATGTTTAATGATGTAAGGAAAGGATTCAAGAAATTCAATCCACTTAGCATGTCTACGGTTCAAGTTATTTTGGCTACGAATATGCTTAAGTGATTCATGATCGGAATAAATGACCAATTCTTTAGGCCATAAATAATGTTGCCACGTTTCTAAACATCGTACAAGAGCATACAATTCCTTATCATACGTGGAGTAATTAAGAGCAAGGCCATTCAATTGTTCACTAAAATATGCAACGGGCTTACCTTCTTGCATCGATACACCACCAATGCCAATTCCACTTGCATCACATTCAAGTTCAAAAGTCTTACCAAAATTTGGAAGTTGGAGCAATGGTGCATGTGTAAGCTTGTCCTTCAAAGTGACAAAGGACTCCTCTTGTGTGTGGCCCCAATGAAATGCAATGCCCTTCTTTGTCAACTCATTCATTGGAGGAGCAATGGTGCTGAAATCTTGGACGAAGCAGCGATAAAATCCAGCAAGTCCAAGAAAACTCCGCACCTGTGAAACCGTTGTGGGCGTGGGCCAACACTTGATTGCATTTATCTTGGCTTCATCAACTTCAATTCCCGGTGGAGTAACAACATAGCCAAGAAAAGAGACTTGATCCGTGCGAAAGGCGCACTTCTCAAGATTAGCAAACAAACGTGCATCCCTCAAAGCATCAAAAATAGCACTCAAGTGAGATAAATGTTCAGTCATTGACTTGCTGTAAATCAAGATATCATCAAAATAAACCACCACAAATTTTCCATTGAAAGAATGTAAGACCTCGTTCATCAAAGGCATGAAAGTACTAGGTGCATTAGTCAATCCAAAAGGCATTACTAACCACTCATACAATCCAAACTTAGTTTTAAAAGCAGTTTTCCATTCATCACCCAATTTCATTCTTATTTGGTGGTATCCACTTCGCAAGTCAATTTTAGAGAAAACAATAGAACCACATAATTCATCAAGCATGTTGTCTAGCCTAGAAATAGGATGACGATATCTAATGGTGATATTGTTAATAGCTCTACAATCAACACACATTCACCAAAAACATCTTTCTTTGGAACAAAAAGAACAGGAACAGCACAAAGACTAAGGCTCTCACGTACATACCCGCGGTCCAAAAGGTCTTGGACTTGTCACTGAATTTCCTTAGTCTCCTCAGGGTTGGTTCTGTAGGCGGCGCGATTTGGTAAGCTCGCTCCAAGAATCAAATCAATCTGGTGCTCAATCCCTCGAATGAGTGATAGTCCTGGAGGTATCTCGTGTGGAAAGACGTCATGAGACTTCTGCAAAAGGTCAGAAATAGAAGAAGGCAAAGAAGAAGCAAGATCCTCGAGTGAAAATAATGCATCCTTGCATACCAAAGCATAATATGAAGCATTTTCATCATGGATTTCAGCAAGATCAGGTTTTGTTGCAAGCATTACAGTACTTTTCAATTTTATTGCTTGCTGATTTTTAAGTGTAGGAGGCTGTTCTTTCTTCTCATTAGCAATTCTCTCCCTATCAACTTGTACAGTTTTAGCAAGGGTCAAAGGTAATAAAGTAATTTTCTTTCCTTTATGCATGAAGGTATATTTGTTACTTTTACCATAGTGAATAGCATCATTATCATGTTCCCATGGACGACCCAATAATAATGAACAAGCTTGCTAGGTACAACATCATAATTCACAAAATCAACATAAGTGCCAATAGAGAAAGGGACTCGACATGTTTTAGTTACCTTTGTCTTATCGGAGTCGTTTAACCACTGGATATGATATGGATGTGGATGTGGCCGTGTGGGCAAGTTCATCTTAGTGATCAAGTCAGTATTCACTAAGTTGTTGTAGCTCCCGCCATCAATGATCACGCATGCACGGCGGTTCTTGATCACAAAGTAAATCTAAAATAGATTATAGCGCTGAATCTTATCAAGACATACCTGTGCGGAGAGTGCTCATTGGACAGTGATGGTCCTGTAGGCCGAAGTATCATCACCACCAAATACTTGGCTATCATCATCGTCAGGAATTTTATCATCAGATTCTTCATCCTCAACATCCGAAGTGCTTACATATCCTCCATCTTCAGTAGCAATGTATACCAACTGGCTTGGGCAATCTCGCTACATATGACCCATGCCATGGCATCTATGACACTTGATGTTGGAGGAGCGTCATGTGGACGTATTGGAGGATGTATTCTTGTTGGGTACCTGCAATGAAGGCTTACTCGTATATGAGGATTGCACCGAAGGGTTTAGTTTTGGTGCTGTGGCAGTGTTGGAGGTGGTGGGAGACCTCTTGCTCGACGGTGGTGGCGTACGTGTGGTCGATGAAGAAGGAAAGGTCGACCGTGGAGTGTATGTACGGCTGCTGTTTTGAAGTTGTTTTCCCTGCAATTCTTTTTCTGCAAGCACAGCAAGATGAAACAATTGCTCGAGAGAATTATAGTCTTTGTAATCAATTATGTCCTGAATTTCACGACGCAACCCAACATAAAAATGACAGATAGTTTCCTTAAAGTCCTCTTCTATCCCACAACGCATCATACACTTTTGTAACTCAGCAAGATATTCTTGAACAGATTTATCATTTTGTTCTAAACATTGCATTTTTTACGCAATTCTCTTTGATAGGATGGGGGAACAAAACGCTTACGCATAGCAGCTTTCAATCTATCCCAACTATTAGGTTGCAACTGTGCTCTACAAAGATCAGTCCACCATAGTAAAGCAAAATCTTGAAACTCACTAGTAGCTTGTCTAACTCTATGTTGTTCAGGAACTAAGTGAGATGTAAATTTTTGCTCTACAACCATCTCCCAATGAAGATAAGCTTCAGCATCATAATTACTAGAAAAAGATGGGATGGTAAACTTAATCTTAGTGAAAGGTTCATAAGGAGCATGATGATGTTCGTTACCTCTCATACCTTGATGGTTATAGCGTCGATGCTGGGGTAGGGGAATTTGTTGTTCTCCATCATTGTCAATGCCATTCTCAGAATGGTTCTCGCCATTAACTTCATCTTCCTCTTTCGCTCTCGGTTGTGGTCGCTGTGCCTCAAAGTTTGTCATACGAATTGAGAGACGTTGGAATTCCTGGTTCATTCTCTGGAATTGATCTGTCATCCTCTGTTTGAGCTTAGCAATACTGTCACCAAGTTGATTTTGACTGACAATATAATTGAAGTCGTTGGGGGTGTTGGCTGCATCAGAAGATTCACTCTTATCACCTACAGACTTACTCTTTTCTGCCATGGTTAGAAGATAACAAAGAAGCAAAGCAGGATATTATCCCTACACTACGGTGGTGCGGTTTCTGTGGTGGCAGATCTGCAAACAAAATGACTTACCAAGTTTTTACACGGTTCTTACCAATGCAAGGCAAAGGATTGTCAACTGTTGGCAGGAGATACCAGAGAGTTGTAATTCCACAATTGCAGGGTCATATGCAGTGCTGATCTAAGGTGGATATGTGGAGCTCGGAGGGCTAAAATAATGGTTACTGGCACACAATTCTATGACAGATAGCAATGCTGAATAAGTGTCCTAAGTGTTATGTTCTAATTGCTGGCCCAATCTTATAAAAATTTCCAGATGTTACAAGAATATGAGTGAAGATATCAAAGGGCAGCAACAATACAAATGATAAGGCTCCAGTAATCAGCAAACTATTCAGCACTTGAAAAATCATCGAAGGTTAATTCCAGGCTTCTTGGTTTTTAAAATTTTTTATTTTTATTTTATTTTTTGGATATTTTATCTATGAACCAAAAGCACAAAAGATGATACACAACCAAATTTTAGATCAATATGATAAAAGATGTGGCTTGGAGAAAATCTCAAATTTTGGTTAAATATGTGCTGAAACTTCAGAGCACAAAGACAGAAAATTCTGTTATGAATTTGTTGAATCTTGGATCGTGGGAGGATGTGAAATTTTCTGTAGATATCCAAAAAGTACTTATATGTCTAATTTGGAGTATAGAAACAAAAGTTATGACTATTTTAATGATGGATCTCCGAATCAGATTTGTTTGAAAAGCTGAAAACATATTCGGATTTCAAATTGGATACGAATTTTGTGGATGTTTTTGTGGATGATTGAGCAGCGGATGATTATGGAGAGGCAGATCAATGAATGGTGGATCTGTTTGGGATGGGTTGGTGGGATAAAATTTCGATGCAAAGGAACAAATAACAGATGTAAAGATGATAACGGATCTGAATAATGCAAACGATGAACGTCGAAGGCAAACAACCAGATGCAAAAAGATCACAAAATCCAGCAATCAAAACACAAACTAAGGACACAACCTCAACACTACGCACTCTGCAATAAAATTATGCAAAGGCTAAACACGGCTTTGACAGAAGAACACCTAACGATCTACTAATTTTTTTTTTGTGTTGCGGCTTTTCTGTGGATGATAGAATGAATGCAAAATAAACAAAGATAGATGTGAACCTGACGATATACCTGAAGCTCTGATTACCACTTGATGTGTACGTGGTTCTCGATCTTCCGTCAGGTCGTGATAACTCTCGATTTGGCAGAGATGCGACACACAATGGATCTGGCCTCAAATCAACACGATTCGAACCCCACAATCGCAACACCACTTCTCCTCTGGTTATCAACCGTGCGCACATGATTGACCTCATCAAGAAGGCTAATCTCTGCCTTGAAATCGAAGAACACAAGTAAGAACAAAGAAGAACGCAACTCACTTGCGAAATCTGGATTGAATCACGAAGTTGGATAGCCAACAAACCATCAAATGATGAAACTATTTTAATGATTCCTGCTGATTCTGGTCAAATTTGGAGATGAGACCAGTGCCGTTGGAAAGGTTATCTTCTTAGCTTTCCAACCATATTTAGAACGTCCAAAACGGCTCCCGTATGCGACCTGGGCGTTTGTTTTAGTGTGTGCTGCTCCCTGAAACCTGGGGACAACTCGACTTCGAATTGGATTTAATCTCCTATGGGGTTCAACGTGTCTTGCTGGTCCGGAGCATCTTCAAGTCCTTCTTCATTCTTCTCTTGATCCTCTCCAAGGCTTCTAATCAAGATAAAATCATTAGGAAGCAATCTATTCTCAAATGAAGAAAGACATGTGTTTAAGAACGAGCTCACCTCAAAATTCAATTGTCGTGCAAGAGCTCTTGTGATTGGACTATCTATGGTAGGTGAATGAGCATCGTGTGTATCCAATGATGGGATGTCCTTATGAGTAGCACGCCGTTCGCGGTCGTTCTTTAGAACCTTTCGCGTAGACACGAGTTGCTAGGTAGCCGTGTGCGAGCTGCGTTTGTTGTTCCAAGAGCAGTTCTTTCCTTGGTCTGGCAGGTTTAGCGATAGGTAGTTGCGTTGCCGTTCCGAGGTTGGGCAAGCGCGCGAGGATCTGGTCGATCTTTTTAGTCACAGCGTGAACTAGGGATATTCCATTTTTCCAGAATATTTCTTAATACGAATTAATCTTCAAGGATTTTTTGGGGAGCTCCGTTTAGTCTCCAAAGATTTCCAAAATTGTTCCGTTAAATTCGTCTCGTCGAGAACGTTATGTAGAATTTTTCGGAGAACATTTTAAGCACGTTTAGCCTAGTAACTTAAATTTGGATTTAATTATTCAAATTTAAATTATCGCGCACCTAGTGTCTGAACCCTTTTTCGTGTCGTTGTCCAGCCGGTGCAGTCGAGAAGGAGTACCGTGAGCCTGCTCAGTTCGACGACTCGGATCCCGACTATAATCGTGAGCTATCAGAGAAGCCACGTTCCTTGATCACTTTTGAACCCAGCATTTTAAACTAACCCTAATTTGCATGTCAACTATTTTAAAATATGCTAGAAATATTTCTAAGCCTGTGCCTATTTATTGTTCCACAAATATGAGCTCTAGGATTGCTTTAGAATAATTGTTTTATTTTTATGCTTAGCCATGCTTAGTCACATTTATTTTTATCTCACACCTATCACTATAAAAACAGAATGTGTTAAATAATTTTGAACTGTGATTCAAATGTGTGAGTTTTGCAAATAACAATACATAACTATTTAGTGAGGGCAGGATGGAGTACGAGGAGCTGGGAGACTTTTTCCGTGAGACTTCTTGGTTGTTGGTGTTGAGAGTAGAGAGAGTGCCTACCCCGTCAATTAAGAACCAAGTACTTTGAGCCTTGTACACCCAATTGACAACCATGCACACCACGTTACCCTGTATGGGCAGTGGCTTGATCTTGAAGCTTGCTGAAACTGGTTGTTTACCTGTAGGTTGGTGGTGATGTGTTAGTGTGGTGTAGAGCTATGACTCCTCACATGATATCGAGATACCCCACCTGATCAGTGGTAGGCTCTTCACAGCTGCAGGACCCAATTATGTAGGCACTTGGGATCCCTATTCTGGAGGATGGATAACGTCCGTTGAAGCTTGTGGACGGGTCTTGTGTGTTCGTTGAGATTACGCGCTAGTTCTCTATGACACTTCTCGTGGGTCCAGGTGCATACACACTGCAGAGTTACGGTCAATGCGTATTGCCATGTCCTTTTTCGAAAGACACCCCCCTAAGTTGTGCTTGCCGTTGAGTAGTTTTGTTTTCTTCTCTCCTCTTTTTTTTTTTAAAATGATTTTGACTCCGGCCTTGGAGCAGTGGCCGGGTGTGGAGGTTGCACCGGCATTTAAAATGAACCCTCGTCTGGGATAACGGAGATCCCTGCAGGGCAAGATAATAAAATTTGACAGTTTTAAAATGAATCTTTCTTGCATCTTTAAAATAAAATAAAATATTTTAAACTTGCATTAGCACTTGAGCCAACCTTTATCCTTGAACCCATTTGCATGCATACATTGTTGATAGGTAGTACGCGGTTTGCTGAGTATTCATACTCTTGGTTTTCTAATTTATTGTTTTCAGAGGATACCCATAGCTTCGACATCGACTACGTCTCTGACGGATCGTGAAGTCAGCTTCTACGCTCAAGCGTGCTTGTGGTGAGGAGGTTCGTCACTGCTGTCATGATGATGCTTCCGTTGCTACTTTTCTATGGATTTCTCGATAGTGATCGTTCTCCTCTGATATGTTTCTGCCGGTGGACCCCTTTGGAGGATTGCATTCTATTAAATTTGCATCGACTTGCTATTTTCTATTTTTGTTTCTTGTTTAATGCTTCTGTTATGGTTCTTGATTGATCATTTGTGATGTCGTGCTTGCCAACCTCTTGGGATTGGCAATTTCACGAAAGATCGGGACTTATCGAAAGGTAAGAAAAACCAGGTCATTACAGGTGGTATCAGAACCATACTTGATAGTAGGAGCAAAACTATAAAACTGAATGTAACTAAGGAATGTTTATAGATTTTTGAATCTGCTATCAAACCTTTATTGTGAAAGTTGTTTTCTTAAATCTCGTCGTTTGCTTGATGGAAGTCTTGTTTGCTTGGAATGGTTCTTGTTTAGTTTTTCTTGTCCTGATTTACTGATCTTCTGTCTTTTTTAGTAATTCCAGTTTCTGCTAATGCTGTCTTTCTAATCAAAAATATTTTCCTGCAACAGATGGCTTCGAGGAGGTCTGGATGCCTTCAGGCTCATTTCGAGGAGGCCGCTCTGGAGGACCCTAGGTACCGCCACCTGCGGGGCGTGGTCATGGTGCTGCCCCCAGAGGTCGTGGTCGCGGTGCTGGAGGTCGTGTACTGGTGCCACCAGCGGCGGACGCTCCCGGCGTTGGTCGAGGGCATGGCCGTGGCGTGGCCGTGCTGGAGCACTAGTACCTCAGTTTGGAGGCCGCGACAGAGGAGTCGCCATGGACCCTAGAGTTAAGCCTGCTGGTGTTGCCGTGCCTGGTGAGCAGCTTCCAGTTGCTCCAAACCTGGCGGAAGTGATGGCCCGACAGACGCTTCTGCTTGAGCAGATTGTCGAGCAGTCACAGCAGCAACCTCGAGGACATGCTCATGCTCCTGATGCGGCACAGTGCTACCAGCCAGCCGGTTCTCGCATAGCTATGTTATTGAGCATGCGCCCACCCACTTTCGATCGTGCAGGTTACTAATGATTGGCTCAGGAATATTGATAAGAAGCTTGACCTGATTCAGTGTGACGATCAAAAAGCTATTTGTTTGGCGACTCACCAGTTGATAGGTGCAGCTAGCTCTTGGTGGGACACTCTTTACGCCACTCTTGATAATCCAGAGCGGTTCACTTGGGACGACTTCGTCACCGCTTTCTATGGTTTTCACATCTCCGAGGGAGCCATAGAGGCGAAGGCAGAGGACTTCCGTAACCTTCGTCAAGGAGGTATGTCTATCACAAAGTTCACCAACCGTTTCACCCAGCTCAGCCGCTTTGCACCAGAGGAGGTTTTGACCGAATGCCCGCAAGATGTACTGGTTTCGAAAGGGCTTGCGTCTTGACATGCTTCCGTATCTTGATGGTGGTGTTCAGAGGAGTCCTCGTGAGCTCATTGACAGGTGTCTGGCTTTAGAGGTATCGCTTTAGAAGCTTGATCAGTCCAGGGATGCGAAGAGGAGGGGCAGTTGGTTAGGGAACTAGTCGTGAGGCTTCTTAGCGTCAGCGCTTCAGCGGATCGTTCCAACAGGGATCGAGACAACCCACCTTCGCCAGATCCATTGCTCCAGTTTCCGTTCAGCGGCAGGGTTCTCAGAGTCAAGGAGGTGCTTTCCAGCAGCAGCAGTCCACTTTTTGTCCGACAGCAGGTCAGCCCTCAGTTCACTGTTTCGAGTGTGGCCAGGAGGGTCATAAGGTGTTTCAGTGCCCGAAGCGTCAGCAGCAGGGTCCTGGGAAAGGTGGTGCTCAGTTTGCCTCTCTCGCTAGGCCACCGCACCAGTCTGAAGGTCGAGGAGTGCGTTCAGCGTGCCGTGGCGCTGTTCAACCAAGCGTCATGCGCAGCCACTTGAACCACATCTATGTGGAGGAGGCTCAAGAGGCACTCGACGTCGTTGTTAGTGAGTTCTTGGTTCACTCTCACTTAGAGACGGTTTTGTTCGATTCAAGGGCTACTTACTCATTTGTGTCGTCAGTGTTTGCGACTACACATAGTCTCCCTACCTCACTCTTAGCTATACCTACAGTTACCACTTCACCTCTTGGAGTCTATAAGAGTCGTGTTGAGTGTACAGGCGTTCGAATCTTGATTGAGGGTGTGGTCTTCCTAGCCGATCTCATTCTCCTTCCCTCGCGTGACATTGATGTCATCTTAGGGATGGATTGGCTGACGAGGCACAAGGGAGTCATCACTTGTGCTGAGAGGGTTGTGTCGTTGGTTAACCACCACGGTGTTTGAGTGGAGTGTGCCTCTAGAGCGTCTAGAGTTTCACCTTCAGTTTGCAGCTTGCAGGAGTTGTCTTTGGAGCAGATTCTAGTTGTTCGTGAGTTTCCGAAGGTGTTTTCAGATGAGTTGCCAGGACACCCCCCGGATTAGGATGTTGAGTTCGTGATCGATCTACTTTTTGGTACCACGCCGATTGCCAAGCGGCCATACCGGATGTCTTCCTATGAGCTTGCTTTGCTTAAAGAGCACATCGATGAGCTCTTGAGTAAAAGGTTCATTCGGCTGAGTGCTTCTCCATGGGGAGCCCCAGTGCTTTTCATGAGGAAGAAGGATGGGTCAATGCGCATGTGTGTTGACCACCGTTCATTGAATGAGGTGATGATAAAGAACAAGTACCCTTTGCCGAGGATCGATGATTTTTTTGATCTGTTGAAGGGTGCGAAGTTCTTTTCCTCGATTGAATTGAGATCGGGGTATCACCAGATGAAGATATGTCCTTCTGACATTCTGAAGACTTCATTCATGATGAGGTATGGGTCTTATGAGTTCATGGTCGTTTCTTTTGGACTCACTAATGCTCCTGCCTACTTTATGAACATGATAAACAAGGTGTTCATAGCTGAGTTGGATAAGTTCATGATTGTTTTTTATTGATGATATCCTCATCTACTCCAAGTTAGCAGAAGAGCATGTGCAGCATCTGAGAGTTGTGCTTGAGAGGTTGAAGTCTCATCAACTGTATCCCAAGTTCAGCAAGTGCAAGTTTTGGCTAGAGAAAGTTGCTTTTCTGGGCCATGTTGTCTGAGAGAGTTGCCGTTGATCCTGAGAAGGTCAAGGCTGTGGTGGAGTGGGAGTCACCGAGATCAGTCTCAAAGGTGAGGAGTTTTCTTGATTAACAGGTTACTATCACCGATTCATTGAGAAAAGCCTATGACCGAGTTGGACTCAGTTTGAAGTGCCGTTTGTTTGGTCAGATGCTTGTGAGAGGAGTTTTCAGGAGCTGAAGATGAGGTTGACATCTGCACCTGTTTTAGCTTTGTCAGATATTCAACAGGATTTCCAAGTCTTCTGTGATGCTTCTCATCAGGGTTTGGGTTGTTTGTTGATGCAGAACAAAAAGGTGGTGTGCTATGCTTCGAGGTAGTTGAAGAAGCATGAGTTGAACTATCCGACGCATGATTTAGAGTTGGTGACTGTTGTCCATGCTTTGAGGATTTGGAGCCACTATCTGATCGGCAACAGATGTGAGATTTACACCGACAACAAGAGTCTCAAGTATATTTTCACCTAGGTAGAGCTAAACATGAGGCAGAGAAGGTGGCTCGAATTAATTAAGGATTACGATCTTAATGTCTGGGCAGTTAGAGATTCTTGCACCTCTGACCCTCATTTTTCTTTCCCCTTTCCCAAGCCGGGACAGAAGAGATCGAGCGGGCCTTCCCTGATGCCCGCGCTGACCCTGTGCTCCGATCCCCGCGCCATCAACCCCGTCAACCATGTCGCCCCGGTCCGCGCGTCGCATATCCGATCCGGTCTCCATGCTATTCACTCGCTCGTCCGTGCCGTCTGTCACCGATCCGTCCATCCGCATCGCCAGTTTGCCGTCTCACCTAAGCCATCGCGACATCCCTGTTTCTGATGAGCCGTTTGTCGGCCTTGTTGATTCGGTTCTGTGCAGGTTGGTGTTCATCTGTGGTTGAATCCTGTCTTGTTTCCTAGGCCGAGTGCAGCGGAGGGTTCACTTTCCAGTTCGATCACGGCAGCAGGAGGTCGAATCGTCCCCGTCGGCAAGAAGAACCTGTGGACCATCTTCTGTGAATGCCTCAGTCTACCTAGCGCCGTTTGCGGTCGTTCTCTAGAACCTTTCGTGTAGACGCGAGTTGCTAGGTAGCCGTGTGGGAGCTGCGTTTGTTGTTCCGAGAGCAGTTCTTTCCTTGGTCTGGCAGGTTTTGCGATAGGTAGTTGCGTTGCTGTTCTGTAGGTTGGGCAAGCACGCAAGGATCCGGTCGATCTTTTTAGTCAGAGCCTGAACTAGGGATATTCCATTTTTCTGAAATATTTCATAGTACGGTAATCTTCAAGAATATTTTGGGGAACTCCATTTGGTCTCCAGAGATTCCCAAAATTGTTCCGTTAAATTCGTCTCGTCGAGAACGTCATGTAGAATTTTCCGGGGAACGTTTTAAGCACGTTTAGCCTAGTAATTTAAATTTAGATTTAATTATTCAAATTTAAATTATCGCGTACCTAGTGTGTGGTATCTTCTTCGTGTCACTGTCTACCTGATGCAGTCGAGAAGGAGTACCGTGAGCCTGCTCAGTTCAACGACCCGAATCCCGACTATGATCTCGAGCTACCAAACAAGCCGCATTTCTTGATCACTTTTGTACCCAGCATTTTAAACTGCATATTTTGTTTGCAACCCTAATTTGCATGCCAACTGTTTTAAAATATGCTAGCAACATTTCTAAACCGTGCCTATTTATTGTTCCACAAATATGAGCCCTAAAATTGCTTTAGAATAATTATTTTATTTTTATTCTTAGCTATGCTTAGTCGCATTTATTTTTATCTCACAACTATGACTATAAAAATGAAATTTATGTTAAACGATTTTGAACTCAGATTCAAATGTGTGAGTTTTGCAAATAACTATACATAACTATTTAGCAGGGGGCAGAATGAAGGATGAGGAGCTGGGGGACTTTTGATATGTCTCTGTGGGCGTACCTATGGCGGGTACAACGGAAAGATTCGGGTTGAGATCTTTGGGTGAGACTTGTTAGTTGTTGGTATTGAGGTTGGAGAAAGTGCCTGCCCCGGTAATTAAAGACTGAGTTCTTCGAGCCTTGTACGCTCAGAACCATGTACACCACGTTACCCTGTATGGGCAGTGGCTTGATCTTGAAGCTTGCCGAGGCTGGTTGTTTAGCCGTGGGTTGGCGGTGATGTGTTAGTGTGGTGTAGAGCTATGACTCCTCACATGATATCAAGATACCCCACCTAATCAGTGGTAGGCTTTTCACAGCTGCAGGGCCCGATTGCGTAGGCACTTGGGATTCTTATCCTAGTGGACGGATAACGCCAGTTGAAGCTTGTGGATGGGTCTTGTGTATTCGTTGGGACTACGACGGTAGTTCTCGATGACGCTTCTCGTAGGTCTAAGTGCATACACTCTACAGAGTTACAGTCAATGCGCATTGCCATGTCCCTTTTGGAAGGACACCCCCTAGTTGTGCTCTTGTTGAGTAGTTTTGTTTTCTTCTCTCCTCTTCTTTTTTAAAATGTTTTTGACTCCGTTCATTGAGCTATGGCCGGGTGTGGAGGTTGCATCGGCATTAAAATGAACCCCCGTCCGAGATAACGGAGATCCTTGCGAGACAAGATAATAAAATTTGACAGTTTTAAAATAAATCTTTCTTGCATCTTTAAAATAAAATAAAATATTTTAAACTTTTGTTTAGCACTTGAGCCAGCCTTTATCCTTGAACCTATTTGCATGCATACATTATTGATAGGTAGTACGTGGTTTGCTGAGTATTCGTACTCATGGTTTCCTAATTTATTGCTTTCAGAGAATACCCACAGCTTCGACTTCGACTACGTCTCCAACGGACTGTGAAGTTAGCTCCTACGCTCAAGCGAGCCTGTGTTAAGGAGGTTCGCCGCTGCTATTATGATTTCTCGATAGTGATACTTCTGCTCTAAGATGTTTTCGGCCTACGTGCCGATGGACCTCTTTGGAGAATTACATTCTAATAAATTTGCATTGACTTGCTATTTTCTATTCTCGGTTTTTGTTTAATGCTTCTGTTATGGTTTCTTGATTGATCGCTTGTGATGTTGTACTTGCTAACCTTCTGGGATTGGCAAGGTCACAAAAGATCGGGACTTATCGAAAGGTAAGAAAAATCCGGTCGTTACACCAGAGGTTCGAAATGCAGGTCAATCCAGGCTTGACCTTTGACAAGTCTTTTAACTAGCTTTGACCCCAATTACTAAAATACCGTATGCCACAGACCTTTTCAATGAACTAATTAAATCATTAAGAACAGTTCCATAACATATAATCTCCACGGGTTTATAATAGATTAAACAAGTAGTTACAAATTCGTGATAAAAAATTAGGTCGTAGTGACTCACTTACAGCATTTTTCTACTGAAATAGTATAACATATCAATCTAGGATCAAGATAGACAAGGTTTTCATAGGCTTCTAACAAATTGAAATAAATGTCACGGAGATTTTCTTACAACCTTGAGATTTGGGTGGAGTCGATGAATTTTCAGCAACAGATACCTCTTCTTGATTATGAGTTCTCCTTCCACTATGGTCATCATTAGAAATGCCTGCTCGGCATTCAAATGGTTAGGATGAACTATATTAAGCTACAATAATTTGTTTGTTCTTGATGGAAAACCAAAAGGAAATGAAGCGAAGCTGCAGTATGCACACATAGATCCACTTTACCAGTGGAGGGGTATTTACGAAAACACTGTTTCCGTGAAAAAACACATGGAAACAATTGATATAACCATAAAATGGTGAAAAACAATTGACATTCAATATTGCTACCTTTCTTACCGATATCTCTAGTATTAGGTGGCTTGTTTCACCTTTTTCATGAGTTTGGTCTTCAGCCGCGCTCCCATTCCTTCCTTTCTTCGTATCGGTCTTAACTTTCTGCGTGTCATCATTTCCTTGCTTCTTGCTGCCCATGCCTTTCTTCAGCGTCTCATCTTCTTGCGTGGATACATGCATGCAAAAAAAAAAAATTACGCCTAAAAGGGTTACGTTGTTTTCCGTAAACGAACAAGGGTATGATTTTTGAGCATGCCTAAATTTAAAACTTTCCATATTGTTATACCTTGCTTACTAGCGTTTGTATGTTTGTAGTGGCCGTTTTTATATAAAATTATTTAAGTTTAATTAATGTAAATGTATGGAAAAAAACCAAGTGAAATGGCATTCCATACATTTATATTAAGTAAACTCAAATAATTTTCAAACGCGATTGTATATATACATAGTGACTTAGTACATATCATCTTTTACTTATTGAAGCCTTGTATATACTTCCTCCGTTCCTAAATTGTTGTCGCCATTGACTTCTAATATTAACTTTGATCATTCATCTTATTAAAAAAATATATTAAATTTCACACATTTTGTTATAATTTGATTTATCATTGAAGGTATTTAAAATACGACTTATAATTTTACATATTTGAACTAATTTTTTGAACAAGACGAATAGTCAAAGTTAATGTTAGATGCGACAACAATTTAGGAACAGAGGGAGTAAGATCCAAATAAGGATATGTCCAACAACAGGTAATAAGTAAGTTATATGCATGACTCCAATATGCTTGTACAAAAATAATGCATGAAAAAATAATGTTTTACAGGTCTTGCCGTTCTTCTGCGGCGCATTACTTCCATTCTCTGGCCCCATACCTGCTTTATTCGGCTGCTTATCATTTCCTTTCTCCATTTTTGGTTTCTTCACACACGCACCACTTCCTTTCTCGTGTTCCATGTATGGTTACTATGTTCTTCCTCTTCTGCCCACAGCCAGAGGGTGCGTAACCCATATATATATAGGAGAGTAATTTTGAACAATGCCAAATGACAACACATCAACGCCCGTCTGGTTGTTGCGGCCAATATATTAATTCAGATATTTTCTATTGAAAATCAATTTTCTTGCCCTGCAGAGATTGGTAGAGAAGTTCTCGTCAAACTATACCTTCTGTCTCTATACCCTGATCATGATGTCCACCCTATTTTTGTTCGGTTTGAGTCAGCAATGATGGATACCAGCTAATTAAAGGACTATTTAATTTTAATCTCTTTTGTATATACGTAAAATATATATATGCAGGGTTTGTTTTGAATACATCCAGGGCACTTCGTCTCTTACTATTCCCATCCCTGAAAACTAGTTGCTTTTAACTTTTATTCATCACGTTTGACCATTTATCTTATTCAATTTTTTATAGATTTCACAGAGATATGACACAGCCAGAACACAGTAATACCCATTTGTTGTATTTCCGAGTCTTTAATAGGCTTCATATATACATATTGGCCATTTGTATTTTTCTTATTTTTGTAATTTCATGGAGGTAAGACATGGCCAGAACATAGAAATACTCATTTGTTCAATTTTCTAGTCTTTAATAGACTTCAGATATGGATATTCTTTTTTTTTCATTTCTCCGCTATGATGCTTTCTCTACTGGCTCTCCACACTAAATTGTGTTTCCCATTATTTCCTATTCTTGATAGTCTTTTATTTGATGAGTTTTGTTACCGTGCTTGAGATTCCGGAGGTACCTCCCCGCTTCAATTATTCTTGGCCATTGATTTTTAAAATTTGGTACTGAGCTCACCACTTTTGGTACCTAGCCCACCACATCCGTACCAGTTCAGAATTTAAAGTACCTTTGACTAAGTATCTCCCTATTTTTAACCATCAGATCTGATCAAATAGATGATCAAATAGATGGATGGTTGTGGTTAACTTCTATCATTCTGACAAATCTCTTGTTTGATGAGATATTGGGGATGAGTAGAAAACAGTTGACAGTAGTTTGCCTCATTTCTTAGCTGTAATGCCTGGAACTCAAAGTCGCGCATCTTGTCCCTTGCAACTCATCACTGCTGACGCTTGGATCCAAATGAGAAGTGGTTACATGGCTGGTAGCCATCTACTTTGTTATGTATACTTCGTATACTAACGTTACATGTACAACTATGAGATGTACTCCTATGTAAGCTACTCCGAGATTTTATAATGACAGTCAAGTCTTGCAATTTTGTCCCTTCATATTATGGAACCACAATCATTTGCTTCAAAACATCAGTTAATATTGTCTTCGTTGCTCAAATCCAAGAACGAAGTCATTATTACATGGATAGTTTTATTTGACGCGTTAATTTGAAACTTCAACAATTGTCCTAATAGTATATGATATGCTTCATTCGTAAGCCACCTTGTTGTTTTATGGTGTAAACTGAGTCTTGCAGTTTTTGTCCATTCCTGCTGATCATTGTAACTAGTTTGCATGATTGAAAAAAAATATATTGTTGTTTTCTCATCAATGCATGCACATTACGAGTCTACTTGCCCCAGATTGATTTTGGAACTCAATATATACATGCTGCCAAGGCCAACTCCTATACGCATATTTTTCTTGTCTTATGCCTGAATATTTGATCATTTGTTTAGCGCCAATAGTTCATCCAATGCCATGTACGCGGAAAAACAGAGAATCTGCAGCGAGGACGGGAACAACTCAAGCGAAACTTGACAAAAAAAATAATCCGTTAGGTAAAGAAAAGAATTATATGACAATCCGCTGCGTCCTTTCTGAATACTACGTAAGCCAACATGGCCCATTGGATGCTTGGCATGTTTTTTGTCAATTCGTGTTGATCAATGTCAGTAGCGTTTATGATGTCGCCACGGTTTCTGGTCTTCCATCAAGTTGTGATGACCATAAATTTGATGTAGATGTGACACATATGATCCACACTCCAATTAGCACAATTCATACACGACAATCACAGCACCACTCCTGCTACGGAAGTATATCTACTATCCTTGGCCTGCATGTATGTGTCCTCTGTCATATGTGTTCACGAGCAACTAACATATTACCATTCCTCAGCATGGCAGGTGAAGATTCTTTCAATTAAATCCATGTATTTGGCTGTATCTTTCTATAGATTCCACAGAGGTATGATTAATGATGTCGGTGTTTCGTATCACCGGTACAGTAGAATTTGTGTATCGAAGGAGGATTCATGCGTTCTTCTCACTGATGTGGCCTAGTCTACAGAAGACTCAAGATTTATCCTGGTTCTGGCTGCTGCGGAGGCGTAATACCTTACGTCCAGTGGTAGCTTGAGAGGGGGGTTACAATGGTGCTAGAGTCCCTGCTCGAGCAAGAACTCTACGGCATATGTGCGTGGACGTTTCGGTGTGTGTTTGTTCTCTTTCATATCGTATGTCTAAGGGTCTCTGGTGCGCCCTTATATAGGGGTCGGGCCGGAGTTACAAGGCTTGGCGCCTACGTTACGGAGCAGCCACCGACAGGTGGGGCCACGAGCATCTTCGAACTGCCTCGCCTGACAGCTTCTGAGCGTCGCGCTGGCACACGCTCCGTCCTTCATCCGCTGGTGCGGGACAAAGCCTACCAGATAGTGTCAGGAATCTTGCTTTTTGTCAGGTGCTCTAGGTTGGGGTTGGCCAGAGGTGGTGCCCCACCCATGAGTCGGGCGAGTTAAGGCTGTTCCGACCTTCTGGTAGTCGGATGAGTCTTCTTGATGGTCTCGATCCTCAGAGGGCCAGGCCGTGCCTTCGAAAGATTTCGACCCTCGGATGGTCGGAGCAGGTCTTTGGGACTATATGAAATCGAGCCACCTGCGGACTTCGGGTGGTTCCGTAGTGTGATGGGCAGTTCTTTGTAGACTTTCACACCCCATTTCGGAATGCTTTGCATTATCTTACCAATCACAGGATTAGTAGAGTGAACATGCCATAGAGTGACAACATCGCACATACTTAAAGATTTATTACATGGGATGTCCAAACTACGATGACCAACATACAAGTCTTTAGATTAAAAACAGGGAGTGGATCACATCAACTCTTATTTAGACACAACCGAAGAACACAACAACTTGAGCACAGAACGAGACTTCTAAATGTCGTCACCATCAATGCTGTCTTCTTCCTCTTCCTCCTCATCTAAACAATTTTCAGCAGGGGGGTGAGTACTAGAAGTACCCAGCAAGCTCTAACAAGAGAGGGGATATTCAAAGATATGCATAGTAATCAAAAGGGCGGCAGGGATTCTGTTTTCAGCATAAAGCAAATCTTTCATGCGTGTCTCCCTATAGGACAGATTTCAAAACAGCGGAGGACAATCCCTTTCTTTGTTATATTTTAGTTGGTGGACCTGTGGAGGAACTTAATCCACTCCATCAGTTCCCAAGTTTTAACCGGGGCAGGCATGTCCCCATGCAGTCCCAAGTCACTTAGCTAACACATGTCTAAAACACGGGCAACTACACCCACTCACACATGAAGGAGTCATAAAAAAAATCTAATCGTTATGTACCTGAACATTAGTGTGCCAATACCGTGACAATGGCCGTTCCGGAGAGATTTTTACACTCTACAGAGGTTGCACACTGTACCCACAGGCTATGCGTCCTTTCGCGAGCACGGAGTGCATAACGCCTATCCCAAATCTACATGGGTCTTCACCGATTCCGTCCAAGACGCATCCAGGGGCTATCAGTCGGGGTTACTACCTCCCGATGATGCGACGGTGTGCATTCCTGGAGCCGGATCGTGGGAATGCTCATCCACGTCTTCTCTTGGTTCCCTTCTATACCGGGCACATAGACCTGGGATATCTGTGGGCTTACGGTCCCATGACATGGGCAATTACTTTGTCGAAAGCCGGACCACGAACATCTCGCATCTTTTCCTAGCCTCTTGTGTCCTACTGACCTCCTAGCAGTTCAAAGTGTTTACCCAGATAGGAGGGGTAAGTCCCGACCATGTCGGGTTCTGTGGTTGCACGGAATCACTAAGTCAAGCGCTAACGAACCGGTCCTCACATGCCAGGGCGGCGTACCCGTCCACAGTTGGTGGTCTGGACTGAAGCATAATCAACTAGCTCAACACCTTTTTGTGAGACCCGCCTTACAACCAGAAATCTTTCCCCCATCTTCACCTACACGGGTTGCTAGTTTCCCTCCCTGGTTTTTTTTTTTGCTTTACTCACACCTTCAAACGCACCCTTTTACACCTTTCACAAAACAGGTAGTTATATGGAGGTGTATAGTTTTGAAAAACAGGAGCTAAGCGTTCTAGTTACAAGGCGACTTTCCGTCCATTAAAATATTTAACATACAGAGTCCCTACAGTTAACAAGGGGTGTTATCAGCAGTTTACAAGGGGTACTTCTATTACGACCAGCAAGTAACTGACATTAATATAGGTACATTCAAGCAAGTAGGGCATTTATCTACACAACCTTTTTTGCATAAAGAAGGTAAATGTGCAAGCAACAGGCCCTATAGGTATGCAAGCAAAACATGGATTCAGAATGATCGAAGGGTTAGAGCTTGCCTTCAGTGGTGTCCTCGAGCTCCTCCTCATGCTCTGAGTCCTCAGCCTCCTCTTCCTCGAGTTCCTCGTCAGCTGCATGCAACAAATGAACGATTAAGTCTACCGCTAAAAACAAAGGAAAGAGCTCAACAAAGAAAAACTTGAGATGCAACGTATTCTTAAGGATTAGGGTTCCGGAGTGTTGAGCATGTAAGGCCGGGTCCATTGATACGAAGATCGCCGAAAACGGAGCCGTGGTGAAGTGGTAGTGAGGCAAACAAGGTGTTCTGGGCCGAAGCCAGGAAAAGTCCCGTGGGCACACGGCCCGGCTGGTGTCCACGGTGGCTGGACATGAGCGGGGTGGAGTCGGTGGCAAGCTTGCCGGTACCGGCGGGGAGCCGACGGACGGCCGCAGTGCGCCGGGGGCACGTGAACGGTGGCGCTCAGAGGGGAGAGGGCATGGCGTGCAGGGGCGGCCCATCCTTGGGCGCGCGAGCACCCCCTAGGTGCAATGAACACGGAGGAGGTCTTCCCCGGGCTCGCGGTGGCGCCATTGTGGCGGGCACCGTGAGCCAGGTGGCAGCCTGAGGCGGCGCTCGTCGCACGGCCACAGGGGTTGTGCGGCGGCTCCTTTATGACTTCGAGCTTACTCGGGGGTGGCAGGTGGTGCTGTGGAGTGGTGGAGCAGGGGCGGAAGGCCATTGATTTGCGCCAATTTTGGAGTTGGCTTGCGGCGGCCGGTTTTGGGAAGAAGGGTGAGCTTTACGAAATTATGTGGTGTGAGAGGGAGAGAGAGAGAGACCTGGGTTCGTGGAGCGGAGCAGCAGGGTGCAACAGATCAATGCTGCTCGGTTGTATGGGTTGGGTGTGGTAGATGCGAGGTAGGGACAGTGGTGCGCTCGCCGGGCGGCTCTGCTGCGGAGTTAAGGTGGGATACGGCATTGATCGCAAATCACTTCTATCGCAGGCGCTCAGGGCCGCTGGCATGCTGCTGAGGCTGCTGGCAGCCAGGCCACTACACGACAGCGCGTGGTGGGCGCGCAGCGCGGCGTGGTGTCGGACCGAGGGGTCGGTGGCTGGTTTCGGGGCGCGCCGGAGTTAAGCCATGACGTGACAAGGCGGAGGCTGAGCTCACTCGAGTGTTGGGTGTCCCGAGGAGCCTTGGCGTGTGAGGGGTGACTTCGCCGCTGAGCGGCGTAGCTGGCCGAGCTCCACTACGGCCCAGCAGCCATTGGCGACGCGCGTCGCGCGAGCGGCCACCAGGCGCCGTTCCATTCGGAGTGCTGCGCACTGCGGCGTTAAGAAGGTGACACAGCGGTGGCTCACGGCCGGTGACAGCGATGCACAAGGATCCGACCGGGATTTGGCCTGCAGCTCGGGTCGGGCGACGGCTCGGCCACGGGACAAGCCGCCAGGTGGAGGGTTCGGCCTGGCTGGCGCCCTGGCCGTTGAGCACGTGCGCGCGCGGTGTTGGGGAGTGGCGAGTGCGCGCACGTGGGCGTGTGACGCTGTGAGGCTCACGCCCTGGCCGGTTGACGGCTGCAGAGTGACAGAGATAGGGGAGAGCAGGGGCCGAGGCAGGGGAAACAGGGGCGAGCGGTGATGCTGCAGGGGAGAGCTGGAGTAGGGGAGGGACAGAGGAAAGGCAGGAGAAACTGGGGAGGTGCAGGTGAGGCTGGGGCCAGTGCGGTGGACATAGTGCCCCACCCGTGTCCACGCTACCGGGCGTGCGCCGGCGCCAGGCAGAGGAGGGGCGCCGTGGACACGGCACTCGGCTTGTGTCCACTCAGGCGCGTCAAGGGGGAAAAGCCCCCGAGGTCACACGATCGGCCCCATGTCCAGCAATAGGTTTTGGGAATCTGGTTAAGCTGCTTCTCGAGAAAAGAAAGAACACCGAGCAAAACAAAAGAACACAAGAACCAAAGGGAAACTCAGCGGAAAAGAAGAAAAGTAACAAGCACTTTCACTTTCAAGTTTTAAAAATTTTCTAAATTCCCATTTTTCTGTTGCTTTAATGTGATTTTATTGAAAATTTAAAAGTTAGTGGCAAGGAAAAACTCAAACACTACACGAACTCGGATTGAATTTTGAGGGTGTGACAGACTTACCCCACTTAAATGGAATCTCGTCCTCGAGATTCAGGTTGCCTCCTTCGAAGAGATGGGGAAACTCTTTTCTGAGGGTGTCCTCTTGTTCCCATGTAGCTTCAGCTTCGGTGTGGCTGCTCCATTGCACTCAGCAGAACTTGATGGCTTTGCTCCTCGTCTGCCGGATGGCCACATCCAAAATGCGGGTGGGAAATTCTTGATATTGGAGGTCAGGCTGCAGATCCACGGTCTCAACGGCTACTTGTTGCTCGGGTACTTTCAAGCACTTTCTGAGTTGTGATACGTGGAACACTGAATAGACACCCGACAGTTCCGGAGGCAGATCGTGTTGGTAGGCCACGGCACCATCTTTTTGATGATCTGGTACGGTCCGATATATCTGGGTGCCAACTTGCCTTGGATCTGAAATCTTTGTGTCCCGCGTACGGGAGACACCTTCAAATACACGTGATCCCCTTCGTAGAACGTTAAATCCCGTCTTCGTGAATCGGCATAGCTTTTTTGCCGGCTCTGTGCAGCTTTAAGTCAGCTCCTTATCTCAGCCACTTCCTCCTCGGCGTCCCTTATGATGGCAGGGCTGAAGAGCGACCGCTCACCGACTTCCGTCCACATTAATGGAGTGCAGCACTTGCGGCCATACAGGGCTTCGAAAGGCGCCATTTGCAAACTGGCCTGGTAGCTGTTGTTGTAGGGGAATTCAGCGAACTGCAAGCTTGCTTCCCAATCATTTCCATAGGTTAGCGCGCAAACGCGAAGCATGTCATCCACAACCTGGTTCACCCGCTCAGTCTGCCCATCCGTTTGGAGGATGGTACGCCATGCTGTAGTCGAGGTGAGTTCCGAGCAGGTCGTGCAAACTTTTCCAGAATTGTGATGTGAATTGGGAACCTCTATCCGACACTATTCTTGATGGTACCCCATGTAACTTCAGCACGTTGTCCACATATAGCTGTGCCAACTTATCCCCGGTGTATGCCTTCTTTACCGGAATGAAATGGGCGACTTTGGTGAGCCGGTCGACTATAACCTATATTGAATCGTGTGCTTTCTTGGTTCGGGGCAGACCTACGATGAAGTCCATTGAGATCTCATCCCATTTCCATACAGGTACTTCCAAGGGTTGCAGCAACCCTGCAGGTTTTTGGTGCTCCACCTGAACCCTCTGACGGTTGTCACAATGTGCCACAAACCTAGCGGTGTCCCTCTTCATCGCAGTCCACCAATAGCCCTGTTTTATATCCTGGTACATCTTGGTTGATCCCGGGTGAATTGAGTAAGCTGAGCTGTGAGCTTCACTTAGGATCTGTTGCTTGAGCTTGCAGATATTGGGTACAGAAATCCAGTTACCATACCAAAGCATTCCCTCTTCATCAACACGGAATCCGGGAGCTTTGTTCTCTTTGGTGAGCTCCTTTATTTTCTGAATTTGAGGGTGTAAATTCAGCTTGACTATCTCATGGATCAGCTCGGTGTGTGTCGGTCAGTACCTCCTTCTTTGACGCAAATTCAGCTCGGATTGGGTGAAGATATACTTCAGACTCTTGTGGTCTGTCAACACTTGACACCGGTTTCTGATCAAGTAGTGCCTCAATATCTTCAATGCATGAACCACCGTCGCTAATTCCAAATCATGTGTCGGGTAGTTTTCTTTCGTGTTTCTTCAATGGCGGGATGCATACGCCACCACTTTGCCTTCTTGCATCAACACGCAGCCTAGGCCCTGCCGGGACGCATCACAAAAGATTACAAAATCCTTGCGAATATCCAGCAGCACGAGTACCAGGGCTGAGGTGAGTTGTGTCTTCAGTGTTTGAAAGCTGCGGTCAGACCTCTCAGTCCAAACAAACTTCTTGTCCTTTCTAGTTAACTCAGTCATTGGACTTGCAATCTTGGAGAAACCTTCAATAAACCGTTGATAGTAGCCTGCCAACCCGAGGAAACTCCTAACATCACTGGCGTTGGTGGGCTGCTTCCAATTAGTGACGGCATCCACTTTGGCAGGATCCACCGCCACTCCTTCTGCGGTCACAATATGCCCGAGGAAGGCAACTTCCTGCAACCAAAACTCGCACTTGCTGTACTTCACATACAATTTGTGCTCTCTTAACCTTCCTAGCGCCACTCTCAAATGAGCTTCATGTTCAGCGGCACTTCGTGAGTAGATAAGCATGTCCTCAATGAATACAACGACAAACTTATCCAACTCCTCCATGAATATCTTGTTCATCAAGTTCATGAAGTAGGCGGGGGCGTTGGTCAATCCGAACGGCACAATGGTGGACTCATACTGCCTGTACCGAGTAACAAATGCTGTTTTTCCGATGTCACTCTCCCTGATTTTCAGCTGGTAATACCTGGATCTCAGGTCAATCTTCGAGAAGTATTTGGCCCCTCTCAACTGGTCAAAGAGGTCATCTATTCTGGGCAAAGGGTACTTGTTTTTGATTGTGACTTCATTCAGTGCCCGGTAGTCGTTGCACATCCGTAAGCTGCCATCTTTCTTCTTTACAAACAGCACGGGTGCGGCCCATGGTGACGAGCTTGGTCGGATAAAGCCCTTCTCTTGTAACTCGGCTAGCTGATCTTTTAGCTCCACTAGCTCGTTGGCAGCCATCCGGTAAGGCCGCTTGGCTATTGGTTTTGCTCCGGGAGCCAGATCAATGAGGAACTCGACATCACGGTCCGGCGCCATACCGGGTAGCTCGTCTGGAACGACAGTGGGATACTCATTCACCGTTGTTACCATTTCCAAAGGGGCTGCCTTTGCGCTGTACACTTGGGGCCGGACCTTCAGACCATGCGGTTGGCACTTCACTATGATACCTTTCGGACTAATGGCAGTCACCACACGCTCTGAACAGTGTATGACTCCCTTGTAGTGCCTCAACCAGTCCATACCCAAGATGACATCTATGCCATCCGGGTTGAGAATTATCAAGTTGGCTACGAATTCTATCCCACTTAAAAAGATCTTGACTCCCTGGCAACCCCAACTACGGTTAGCGGTCGCCCTGGGGGACTTAATGATCATAGGGGTTCTCAGGAAAACCGTGGGCAGTCCTGCCCTTTTTGCAAACTTTGAAGAAGCAAAGGAATGCGAAGCTCCGGAATCAAACAGCACAGTTGCGAGGGTGGAGTGCACAAGGTACGTACCAAGTACCACTTCGGGCGCCTCTTCTGCCGTTTCCCCGTAGATATGGTTTACTCGGCCCCGTCCGTACTGCTGCGTCTTCCGAGTAGGTGCGGTTGCCCAAGGTGCACCACGGGACACTCCCGATGCAGCGGTCCTCGCTCTGGAGTAGGTGGGGTTCGCAGCAGGTGGTCGGTTCAGGGGGCAGTTGGCTACGAAGTGGCTCGTTCATGGCAGTTGTAGCACACTCTCGCTGCATTTGGGGCTTGATTCATGCTGAGGTTGGCACGAGGTGGAGGTGGACCCAGTGGTTGACGAACAGAAGACATGGACTGCTGGGGCTGCTGCAAGTTCGTGGAAGTCCAGTACTGCATAGTGGGTCGGTGGCGCGGCTTCAGGAACTTCCTGAGCTTCCGGCGCTGGTACCCACATTGCTGCTCAGACTGCTTTGATTGACGCTTGCGTTTCCTCTCCCCATCCAGCCCAGCCCGGGCCTTTTCTAGAAGTATGGCTTTGTTCATCATAGTATTGAAGTCGGGAAAAGTGTGAGTCACCAACTGGGCCTGCATCGCGTGACTGAGCCCATCAAGAAAACGATCTTGTTTCTTCCGGTCGGTGTCCACTTCTCCCGGTGCATAGCGAGCCAGCTTCATAAACTTCTTGATGTACTGGTTCACGGTCATCGAGCCTTGCTTAAGGACTCGGAATTCATCCGCTTTCATTTTCAGCACTCCTCCAGAATATGGTAAGCACGGAAGGCTTGCTGAAATTCATTCCACCCTATGGCAGCGGAGTCAGTGGTTACTTCCTTGTAGTTGTCCCACCATTCCCTGGCTGCCCCGAGAAATTGATAGGCAGCAAGCATCACCTTCTCGCGATCGCTTGCGTCAACGATGCTGAGCTTCCTGCCGATCTCGCGCAGCCAATCATCAGCCGCAAGCGGCTCTTCTTCAGTGCTGTCGAAAGTCGGAGGCCTAAGCCTCATGAATTCCGACATCCGGCTCTACGAACACAGTCCTCCACGGTGGCCCATTCCCTGTGCCAACGTGAGCAGCAGCTGTGTTTGCGTTGCCATCACATCAGATAGGGTGGCTGGGGGTAGCAGGAGAGCTTCTTCTCCTGCAGTTGCAGCGGCTTGTGACGATGCTCCGACAGCAGCACCAGTTGCAGCTCGTGAGGGTGCTCTGGCTGCAGCACCTGCAGCCGCCTGTGACAGCGCTCCGGCAGCAGTACGCCGGCGGTGCTCGGGCAGCAGCAGTGCTCACAGTAGCTGGTGCAGTGCGTGCTACTACATTCTCCTCACGATGGCTTGACTGAGCCTCATCTTCTTGTGCTTGGCGTTGGGTGCTTCGGGCCAGTGCAGGCGAACGGCTTTGACCAGAAGCCGCCCCGCGTGTAGCGGGTCCTCCCTTCTTGGAAGGTCTCCCTCTTTTGGGCCATTCAGCCTGCTCCTCAGTGCTGTCATTGTTATCGTGTTGACAGTCCCGGAGATTCTGAAGGCGGGCTGACTTCTTCCCCGCCATCCTGCAGCATGCACAATAGGCGACTAGTGGGGTCAAGATAAACGTTTGTGCAAGGTCTTGAAGTTTCAGTTTTTAGTGGTTTTTATTTGATTATTCACTACTCAGACCGCACACAATTTAATCAACCAAAGATCCGAAAGAATGAAACAAGCAAGCCACACATCCAAGTCTTACATTACAAATGGATTCAGCGTACAACCGGCTGCGCGCATTACAGTTAGCACGTCATTCTTCTACACTAACAGGGGAGGTGCTAACAAAAGCCACCCATCATAGTCACCAACAACACGTCCCGCCACAACAGCACCATTGCAATACCCATGTCAGTGCTTCATCTTCTTGTTGCACGAGCTAGGACAAAATGCACTGCTGGCCTTCTGAGGCTGCAGCTGCTCGTGCTCCATTTCCAGCAAAGAGGTCATCTACTGTGGGTGCAGGCCAGCCTGGTGGGGCTGCTGTGAGCTTGTGTCGGTGACAGGTTTGGCCTCCACAGTCGTGCTGTCCGCACGACCGGAGGCCTGAGGGCAACCCGGCATGGATCCGAGGATCTCCACACTAGTGTCGTCCGTGGCGTCCTCCTATGCGGTGGAGTAAGCCTGGGGTGTGGTCCTTGGCAAGCGGGAATGCTCCCCTCTGAGTCAGAGATCAGCGTGTCCCGTGATACCTGTGGCGAGGCGGAACTCCCCTGTGTGCTCTTCCTTGCAGTGTTGCGAGAAAGGGTGAGTCCGTCCAGCTGCTGTCCCGGTAGGGGTGGTGGATCCGGTCCCTGCCGGTGGACAGCATGATGGTCGGCCAGGGCCTTCATCAGGCCCTCCTCCCTCATCTGTGTCATGTCAAGGGAAGCACGAATGGCGCAGAACTGGGACTGATCGCTGCCGTGCTGTGCTCGCACGGCGTCAAGCTGTCCCTGGGCGCTATCGCGTTATGACTGCACGACGTCAAGCTGCGCCTGAGTGGCGTCGAGCTACGGCTGAATGGCGTCCAGCTGCGCCTGAGTGCGTCCAGCTGCGCCTGCATGACGTCGAGCTGCGCCTGTAGGCTATGGCTCAGCTCCTTGGCGGTGTACGCACGGAGGGACTGCACAGCGCACTGCCGGCAAAACTCATCACAGAGGCGGTGCTCTGCTAGTACATACCGTGCTGTCTCCACCAGAGTCGGGTCATCCACCGTCCTGGTAGGCCCGTCCAAAGTGTGAAGTCGGTGGAGCCAAACGGGGTCCTGATCGTACAGAATGGGGAAGTATCTCATCGGGGTAGGCCCGGTAAGTCCCACATTCGTCGAACAGAAGTGCAGCAGGCAGGACCTCGCGGGCTATGCCCTGCAAGGTGTCGTCCAAGGCGGAGCTGCTGTAGGCCAGCTCCCACGGAGGTAGCGGGTACGCATGAATGCTGGCCTCCATCTCGCACAACGTGAACTCACCGGACTGAAAGCTCCTCCAGCGATAGATCACGGGTTCGGTGTATCCAAACCGTGCCAACGTGCGAGTGAGGATTGCGGGAAACCCGTCGATCTCGGCTGTCTCGGCGCCCAGGTAAGTCCATCCTCCTGACTCCATCTACAAAAGAGATGGTAAAACAAAGTCGGTAACTAATAAAGGAAGGACCAAGCAACACCTAATAGAGAAAAGACAAGACAGCAAGCAATACTTCTAAGTATTGAACAGGAAAAGAGTGTGGGAGGGCATCCCACAAGGTGGCAAAAATTTTCTTTTTTTTTGAAAATAGTTGAGGACAGAATGGTGGTAAAGAATGGTGCTTGGTCATTTGTGGGTCCTAGGGTCTCATTCTGTGGTGAAGTATGGCTCTGATTACCACTCTTTCACACCCCATTTCAGAATGCTTTGCATTATCTTACCAATCACAGGATTAGTAGAGTGAACATGCCATAGAGTGACAACGTCACACATACATCAGATTTATTACATGGGATGTCCAAACTACGAGGACCAACATACAAGTCCTTAGATTACAAACTGGGAGTTGATCACATCAACTCTTATTTAGACACAACAGCATGAACACAACAACTTGAGCACAGAACGAGACTTCTAAACATCGTCGTCATCAACGCCATCTTTTTCCTCTTCCTCCTCATCTAAACAATTTTCAGCAAGGCGGGGGGTGAGTACTAGAAGTACTCAGCAAGGTCTAACAAGGGAGGGGATATTCAAAGATATGGATAGTATATTGATTAGAAGGGTGGCATGGTTTCTGTTTTCAGGTAAAGAAAAATTTTCATGCGTGTTTCCATATAGGACAGATTTCAAAACAGCGGAGGAAAATCCCTTTCTTTGTCACATTTTAGTTGGTGGACATATGGAAGAACTTAATCCACTCCATCAGTTCCCAAGTTTTAACTGGGGCAGGCATGTCGCCATGCAGTCTCGAGTCACTTAGCTAACACATGTCCAAAACACGGGCAACTACACCCACTCACACATGAAGGAGTCATAAAAAAAAATCTAATTGTTATGTACCTGAACATTAGTGTGCCAATACCGTGACAACGGCCATTTCGGAAGGATTTTTACACTCTGCAGAGGATGTACACTGTACCCACAGGCTTTGCATCCTTTCGCGAGCAAGGAGTGCATAACGCCTATCCAAACATCTATGTCGGTCTCCACCGATTCCGCCCAAGACGCATCTAGGGGCTATCTGTCGGGGTTACTACCTCCCGATGACGCGACGGTGTACATTCTTGGAGCCGGATCATGGGAATGCTCATTCACATCTTCTCCTGGTTCCCTTCTATACCAGGCACATAGACCGGGGGCTATATCCATGGGCTTACGGTCCCATGACGTAGGCAATTACTTTGTCGAATGCCGAACCACGAGCATCTCGCATCTTTTCCTGGCCTCTTGTGTCCTACTGAGCTCCTAGTGGTTCATGGTGTTTACCCAGGTAGGATGGGAAAGTCCCACTCATATTAGGTTCTGTGGTTGCACGGAATCACTAAGTCAAGCGCTAACAAACCAGTCCTCATATGGCAAGGGCGGCATACTCATCCATGGCAGGTGGATTGGACCGAAGCATAATCAACTAGCTCAACACCTTTTTGTGAGACCCGCCCCCCAACCAGAAATCTTTCCCCATTCTTCACCTACACGGGTTGCTAGTTTCCCTCCCTGTTTTTATTTTTTTTTCTTTACTCATATGGAGGTGTATAGTTTTGAAAAACGGGACCTAAGCGTTCTAGTTACAAAGCGACTTTCTGTTCATTAAAATATTTAACATTCGGAGTCCCTACAGTTAACAAGGGGCGTTATCAGCGGTTTACAAGGGGTACTTCTATTACGATCAGCAAGTAACTGACATTAATATAGGTACATTCAAGCAAGTAGGGCACTTATCTACACAACGTTTTTTTGCATAAAGAAGGTAAATGTGCAAGCAACAGGCCCTATAAGTATGCAAGCAAAACATGGGTTCAGAATGATCGAAGGGTTAGAGCTTGCCTTCAGTGGCGTCCTCAAGCTCCTCCTCATACTCTTAGTCCCCAGCCTCCTCTTCCTCGAGTTCCTCGTCAGCTGCACACAACAAATGAACAATTCAGTCTACCGCTAAAAGCGAAGGAAAGAGCTCAACGAAGAAAAACATGAGAAGCAACATTCTTAAGGATTAGGGTTCTGGAGTGTGGAACTGATAAGGCCGAGTCCAATGATACGAAGAACTCCGAAAACGAAGCTGTGGTGAAGTGGTAGTGAGGTAAGCAAGGTGTTCTGGGCCGGAGCTAGGAAAAGTCCCGTGGACACACGGCCCGGCTTGTGTCCACGGTCACTGGACACGAGCGGAGTGCCACAGAGGAAAACCTCGTGGACTCATGGCCTGGCCAGTGTCCTCAACTGCTATGTGTGTGTGCGATGTCAGGTGGGGTGAAAGTCTTGTGGGTACGTTGTCCGGCATGTGTCCACGGTCACTGGACACACGCGGGAGTGGGATGGAGAACGAGTTCCGTGGACACCACTCCCAGCCCGTCTCCACAGCCTCTGGACACACGTAGCCGCGGAATGGAGAATGAGTCTTGGGGACACAGCGCCCAACCTGTGTCCACGGCCTCTGGGCACACGTGAGAGTGGAATGCCGGTCACCATGGTCCAATTCCAGAAAGGGGCCACCGGACACTCCGGCATATTGCCGGACCTTCCGGTGGAGAACACCCCGGTTCTAGAGAAGGCTTTACGGATGATCCGGCAGAATGCCCGGTTCAGCACATGCTCCGCGGACATGAGGCCCGGCCCGTGTCCACGGTTTATGGGTGTGCACAACCGGGAGGTGGGGAATGAGTCTTGTGGACACACCCCTCAGCCCGTGTTTACGGTCACTAGACACGCACAGGTGCGAGATGGTAAGCGAGCCTTAGGGTCATTATATCCTGTCCGTGTCCAAGGTCCCTGGACACGTTCGGCCGTGATGTGGAGAATGAACCCTATGGACACAAGGTTCGGCTAGTGTCCTTGGTCGTTAGGCGGGTGCAAACGTGCAGTGGGGAAATGAGTCCGGTGGACACGTAGTCCGGCCAGTATCCACAGCCGTCATGCGTGCACGGCGTGAGGCAGAGAAACAAGTCTCGGGGACATGTCGCCAGGCCTATGTCCTCGGCCACTGTGGCACTAGCCGTTCCCCTCCTTCTCTAGCTGTGACGGACACATGGGTCTGGCGGGTGGTGTGAGTGTGCACAGTGCTCAGTGTGGTGTGCAGTTTGCGGGGGCAGCTGGCAAGTGGGCCACAGGCCACGGTCGGCCAAAGCCTGACTGTTTAACAATAGCGGCTCAAATGCCGCCCAGCGGCGGCGGCTCGCCGAAGTTCCCTCCGGCGCCACTTTGACGGTTGTGTGCGATAGCTTCAGGCGAGCGTGAGGAGGCGGAGTCGGCGGCAGGCTCGCTGCTACCAGCGGGGAGCCGGCGGATGGCAGCAGCGTGCCGGGGCACGCGAACGGCAGAGCTCAGAGGGGAGAGCGCATGGCGCGCAGGGGCGGCCCATCCTTGGGCACGCAAGCACCCCCCTAGGTGCAGAGAACGCGGAGGAGGTCTTCCCCATGCTCACGGTGGCGCCATTGTGGTTGGCACCGTGAGCCGGGTGGCAGCCTGCGGTGGCGCTTGGCGCGCAGCCATGGGGGTCGCGCAGCGGCTCCTTTGTGACTTTGAGAATACTCAGGGGTGGCAGGTGGTGCTGTGGAGCTGTGGACCAGGGGCGGAAGGCCATTGGTTCGCGTGAATTTCGGAGTTGGCCGGCAGCAGCCGGTTTTGGGGAAGAAGGGTGAGCTTTACGAAATTATGTGGTGTGAGAGGGAGAGAGAGAGAGACCTAGGCTTGTGGAGCAGAGCAGCAGGGTGCAACGGAGCAATGCTGCTCGGTTGTATGGGTTGGGTGTGGCCGATCCGAGGTAGGGGCAGTGTCACGCTCGCCGGGCGACTCTGCTGTGGAGTTAAGGTGGGATACGGCAATGATCGCAAATCGCTTCTATCGCAGGCACTCAGGGCAGCTGGCACATTGCTGAGGCAGTTGGCAGCCATGCCACTACGCAACAGCACGCGGCGCGGTGTGGTGTCGGACCGAGAGGTAGGCGGCTGGTTTCGGGCCACGCCTGAGTTAAGCCGCGATGTAACAAGGCGGAGGCCGAGCTTACTTGAGTGTTGGCTGTCCGAAGGAGCCCTGGTGTGTGAGTGGTGACTTCGCCGCTGAGCGGCGTAGCTGGCCGAGCTCCACTGCAGCCTGGCGGCCATTGGCGACGCGCGAGCTGCCACCTGGTGCCGTTCCGTTTGGGGTGCAGCACGCTGAGGCATTAAGAGGGCGACATAGCGGTGGCTCACGGCCGGTGACAGCGACGCGCGAGGTTCTGACCGGGATTTGGCCAGCAGCGCAGGTCGGTCGATGGCGCGGCCACGGGACAAGCAGCCAGGTGGAGGGTTCGGCCTGGCCGGGGCCCTGGCCGTTGAGCACGTGCACGCGCGGTGTTGGTGATTGGCGAGCGCGCGCACGTGGGCATGCGATGCTGTTAGGCTCGCACCCTGGCAGGTTGATGGCTGCGGAGTGATGGAGACCGGGAGAGCAGGGGCCGAGGCAGGGGAAACAGGGGCGAGCGGTGCTGTGGTAGGGGAGAGCTGGAGTGGGGAGGGACAGAGGAAAGGCAGGGGAAACAGGTGAGGTGCGGGTGAGGCCAGCCAGTGCGTGGACACGGTGCCCACCCGGCGCAAGGCAGAGGAGGGGCACCGTGGACACGGCACTCGGCTTGTGTCCATGCAGGCGCGACTTGGGGGAAAAGCCCCCGAGGTCACACGATCGACCCGTGTCCAGGCAATAGATTTTTGGAATTCGGTTAAGCTGCTTCTCAAGAAAAGAAGGAGCACCGGGCAGAACAAAAGAACGCAAGAACCAAAGGGAAACTCAGCGGAAAATAAGAAAAGAAACAAGCACTTTCACTTCCAAGTTTTTAAAGTTTTCTAAATTCCCATTTTTCTACTTCTTGCTTTAGTGTGATTTTCTTGAAAATTTAAAAGTTAGAGGCGAGGAAAAACTCAAACACTACGCGAACTCGGATTGAAATTTTGAGGGTGTGACATAGACGGACCTTCTAAATGGGCCATAGCCCAAGGTACCTGGGATACATAATCCTGACATTAGCCCCCGAGCTTCGAATCGTTTGCGACCTGTTGAGGCGGCGCAAGGCTAATCTTCCTGCCATGTAGTTGTTCTTCAACGGTCGGTCCTGCAGGTGCGCACAAGCACGCCTGTAGGGTTGTGGCCTCTGAGCCCTCGGGTGATCCGTAGGGTCGGTCGGGGGATCCGGTTGACAGGTAGTTGATCTTCGATGGTCGGTCCTAGATGCGCTTGCACGCGCCCGTATGGCATAGCCCCCGAGCTCCTAGGCGATCAGAAGGTTTGCTCGGGGGATCTTGTCGTGACTGGAGCAATTTCAAAGTGCAGCGATGCTGCCCGGCCTCCCGGGGGGGCCGGAATTGTGGCCCTGGTCTCCGAACGACCAGGTGGCCGGGTCGCAACCCCTTGGTGGGAAGGCTTGTTCCCTATGTTTATGGCTGATCGGGGTAGGGCAAAGGACATGCGAAATATCTTGCTTTCTGCTGATTAGCATTGAAGTACCTCCCGAACTTGTTCCGCTTGTGATGCGAAGGTCAGGATTAGATTCGGTCTACGACCGACCCCGTTCGGAGGTGAGCCCCTAGGTCGGACCAGACAGACTAGCTAGCTTCCATGATCAGTGCCGTTCCTAGGTCAGACTAGGCGGACTGGTCGGCTTCCATGATCGACACTGTTAGTGCGGGTCGGACTGGTTGGACTAGCTGGCCATCCCTAAATGTTTTAGCACGTGGGTTCTGGTCCTGCCCAACAGTTAGAAAATGTTGTGGACGCGCTGATGATCGGACGATCCAGCCACGTCTCGTGGACGGCGGATCCTTGATCATGGAGAGAAGTTAACCATCCGTTCGATCGGATGGTCAGGTCATGTCGATCCGACGGTGGCGGGCGCACGCGCATCGTACCCGTCGGGTGGAGACACAGATTCACCACCTGGGCCCACCCGTCAGCTGGTGGGTGTGAAGGCGTAAGTAAACGGTGGTCGGCATGGCCTGACGGCCCGTGGTTAATGCGCACGTCGCATGGTGCCATCTAGTTGTGGGGGCCAAGCCATCCTCGCCCCCCTTTAAAAAGGGGCGCGGGGTGAATTCGAATTCACTTCACCGTTGCCTTCGTCCTCCTCGCGCTCCTTGCTCTCACCGTCGTCGTTTTCGCTGCGCTCTCACTTTTTTGCGATCTTCCTTGCGCTCTTCCACTCTCGCCGTCATTGTCACCATGTCCACTGTAAGGAACCGTCCAAGTTGAGTTCCAATTAGTCGAATTAGCTTGCTGTCCATAAACAGAGTGCAAGCCTAAATTTCAACTAACAAGAAATCAACTCCGGTAGTCCTCCGATATGCTTCCCAAACAATGCCCAGGACATAAGCACATCGGTAAACAACATTGCATACATCACATAGGGGTCACACATACTCAGAACAGATTATAAGAGTTATAAACTTCAGATTACAGACCAAGAGTTTAACGGGATAGATCTGAAATGTTTAAGAATGAGAGCTGCAAGGTTGCTGTTGTAACGACCGGAATTTTACTTACCTTTCGATAAATCCCGATCTCCCATGACATTGCCAATCCCAAGAGTTTGGCAAGCACGATATCACAAGCGATCAATCAAAAAACCATAACAGAAATATTAAACAAGAAATAAGAATAGAAAATAGCATGACAAGTGAAATTATTAGAATAAAATCCTCCAAAGGGGTTCCATCGGCACGCAGGCCGAAAACTTCTCAGAGCAGATATATCTCTATCGTGAATCCAACAAAAGCAACAGCGGAAGCATCAACACGGCAGCGGTAGCAAACCTCCTCCACACAGGCTAGCTTGAGCGCAGGAGCGGACATCACGGACCGTCAGAGACATAGTCGAAGTCGAAGCTGAGAGTATCCTTTGAAAACAACAAATTAGAAAGCCGTGAGTACGAATACTCAACAAACCGCGTACTACCTAACAACAATGTATGCATGCAAATGGTTTCAAGAGTAAAGGCATGGCTCAAGTGCTAAATGCAAGTTTAAAATATTTTATTTTATTTAAAGTATGCAAGAAAGCTTTATTTTCAAACTTGTCAAATTTTATTATCTTGCCCCGCAGAGATCTCCGTTATCTCTGACGGGGGTTCATTTTAATGCCGATGTAATTTCCACACTCGGCCACAGCTCAAAGGCTGGAGTCAAAAACATTTTGGAAAAGGAGAGAAGGAAGAAAAATAAAACTACTCAACGAGGAGCACAACTCAGGGGGTGTCCTTCTAAAAGGACGTGGCAATGCGCATCGACTAAAACTCTGCAGAGGTTATGCACCTGGACCCACGAGAAGCGTCATCGGGAACTACCGTCGTAGTCCCGACAAACACACAAGACCCGTCCACAAGCTTTAACTGGCGTCATCCGTCCTCCAGGATAGGGATCTCAAAAGCCTACGTGATCGAGTCCTGGAGCTGTGAAGAGCCTACCACTGATCAGGTGGGGTATCTCGATCTCATGTGGGGAGTCAAAACTCTACACCATACTAACACTACACCGCCAACCCACAGGTAAACAACCAGTCTCAGCAAGCTTCAAGATCAAGTCAACTACCCATACAGGGTAACGTGGTGTGCATAGTTGTCAACTGAGCGTACAAGGCTCGAAGGACTCGGTCCTTAATTGCCGGGGCAGGCACCATCTCCAACCTCAACACCAACAACAAGTCTCACGGAAAGATCCCAGCCCGGATCTTCTCGTTGTACCCGCAACAGGTACGCCCACAGGGACTTTCCAAAAGTCCCCCAGCTCCTCGTACTCCAACCTACCCCCGCTAAATAGTATGCATAGTTATTTGCAATACTCACACATTTGAAGCACAGTTCCAAAAGCATTTAACACAAATTTCATTTTATAGTGATAGGTGTGAGATGAAAATAAATGCGACTAAGCATGGCTAAGCATAAAAGTAAAATAAATGTACTAAAGCAGTCCTAGGGTTGATATTTTTGGAACAGTAAACAGGCACGGCTTAGGAATGTTGTTAGCACATTTTAAAATAGTTGGCATGCAAATTAAGGTTGCAAACAAAACATGCAGTTTAAAATCCTGGGAACAAAGTGATCAAGGAATGCGGCTTGCCTGGCAAATCGGGATCGAAGTCGGGATCCGGATCGTCGAACTGAGCTGGCTCGCAGAACTCCTCCTCGGGAACAGCAGCTAATCACAACACGAACAAGAGGGATTAGACACTAATTACGCGACAAAGAATAGAACCGGAATTAAATCTAAATCAAAATTACTAGACTAAACGCGCGCAAAACATTTCCCGGAACAACGCTACACGACAAACGCGACGAGACAATTTAACGGAACAATTTCGGGATTACTCGGAAATCTAACGAGATTTCCGAAAATTGTAGACAATCAAGATCACAAGGATATAAATTAATTGCAGAATAATTAATCACAGATTAAATTTGCAATTAATCTAACAATTAATCGGAAGAGGAAAATAAATTGAAGAGAGGGGAAATTGTTCTCACCAGGATCTGAAATTGAAGACGAAAAACCGGAGATTCGGAGACTTGAAATCCGGAGCCGGCTACTGGAACTCGAAGCACTGGAGATGCGATCTGAAAATCGATGCGGAGATCGAGGCGAGGATGACGCTGTGACTACGGCGTTGCAGTCTTCGGACCGGGTCGGGCGTTACGGCACGGAACGCGCAGCGCGGGGCGACGACCGGCAGACGCGCGGGACTCCACGCGAAAACCATGGGCGGCGACTTGACGCGACGTCAACTGCTCGGGCGTCATGCGGTGCAGAGCGGCAGAAGACGGCGTGACGCAGGATGACTCGGCGCGAGAGATGAGGTGGTGCAGAGTGTGGTGCAGCGGACGAGCGCGCCGACTTCGGCGCGGGAAAACTCGGCTGTGGGGACGGCGAGGAAACCGATGCAGTGCGGGGACAGCGATGCAGGCTCCACAGGAGAGCAGCACGCGGGCGAGGACGGCGCGCGGCTCCTCGCGACTGACCCCAGCGGACGGAGCGGCGGCGGGGTCGAGGAAAAGCAGGCGCGCGACTGGGAAAACGGAGAGCGGCGGCGCGAGGGAGATGAGGCAGTTGGGAAATTTCTAGGAAAAAATGAGGTGGGAAAAAAGAGGATTAGGGTTAGAAGGTATTTATAGAAGGGTGAAAAATGGAGGGTAGAAATAAATCTGAAAATAATTGAAAAACGTGAAACAATTAGGAAGGCTGCAGAAATTAATTAGGAGAAATATTTAGAGACCCAAAAAATTAATTAGAGAAATTTCTGGAAATAATTTTAGCCCAAACGTAAAAATTACGTAGACTAAATTATTTCGGCACCGGATCAATTTAGACGAACGGATTTCGAATTTGGACGAAACGAGGTTCGGAATGAATGAATTTTGAATGGAACGAAATATTGGAACAGACAATTTAATTGGAACAAAAATTGGGGAAATTGCCACTTTATTAATTTGAAAATTCGGGATGTTACAGCTGTTAACTCTCAAACTTTCTAAAAACATAATTAAACAAAGGGCTAGCTTTAGTTCAGGTTCTAGCAGGGGTAACGACGAGTACACAGCAGAACAAATTTCGAAACCAAGCAAAAGAGTTGGTAATGCTCAGCCCACGAACATCACCAATACGAGCCATGACCGGACAGCAACTACTCATCCCCTTCGCCGGCATCGGCGGGGAAGAAGTAGCCAAAGACTAAATCATTCTCACCTGCAAAACTTCAAAAGCAAATGTGAGTACAAAGGTACTCAGCAAGACTTACTCGTGGGATAAACATCCCGACTCCAAGGACCATGAGTTAGGCGGTAGCAAGGAAAATCATGCAAAGGATACTCAAAATTTATTGCGGAAAGGCAGTAGTAAATACATATATTATAAGCATAAGCATAAAGTAAAGGACACATGGGCAACTACACACTAATATACCAACCATTCTACCCCTAAAGTGAAAACAGCAACAAGTGATGCGTCCATCAATACATCTCCTCCAATATAGCTCACAAATTTTCCCACAAGTGATTACATAGATGAAATTATTAACTACGATGAAAATTGATAAGCACTAAGCTTGATCATGACCGAGATCACGGCAATTCAAATCGATTATACACTCTGCAGGGGGGTTCAACTGTACCCACACGACTTGAGGACCATCCAGCTCATGCAACCCGCTAAAGTTACACAAGAGGGCACTCATGTCAACCTTTCTCTCATCCATTCCCGAACGGTTGGACAATTGACATGCCAGGGAGGACCGGTCCCATGTCTCGTGGGAGCCCAGCGGTCACTCGTGCGCGTCAGTCAAGACATGCCGTCATCGCCCAAACGCCGGTATGCAAATGAGATATTCGGCTTGTCTTACCATTATATTCGACATGTGGTATGAACGAAAAGTGCTTAGGCCAACAGCTAACAACGGCCGGTCCTTAATCGACCAAATGGGGCTACACACCTATCCCCCTTTCGGTCCACAATTTAACTTTTTTTCAGGTTTTAAGCATCCATAACATTACCTCAAGACAAAAGGTTCCTATTCTCGCGAAAACGGTGGTGACCCTCCACCGAATCGACTTCTACCGGTCTAAGCATGGCTAAGCAAGACACATCGCAAAAGAAAAACCTCCCACCCTGTCCAAAGACCTAAGATACAACAAGGAGTGGATAAACGACATAAACCAACTTAACCATACTTATCCTATTGCCCGACAATGCAACAATAACACAATAGTTCATTTCGCCGATTAAGTAAAAATAGAGGTCAGTATGCATGATGCTTGCCTTCAAGAGGAGGAGTCCCTTCCACAAACCCAAGCTCGGAAACTTCAGCTTCCACAGCAACCACGTCACTCTCCTGAACGTCGTTCACTAAACAAAGGAAAAATAAAATATGCCGGTATGAAAATGTATGCCATGATGCAATGCATAATGCAAATGCAATGAAACTTTGCAGGGGCTTAGATACTGAAGTTATGAACATGTTGCAATTCAAAAGGTGTGGTTTGGAGTTGTATAGCTCAAGTTATTATAGATTTACTGCTGCTCTGTCCAGGAACAAAGCGAATGGAATAAATTCTGAAATTGTTCTCTCAACAGATATTTGTGGATACATTATAGATAGGGGAT
>BCLG01000102.1:165867-205202 GCA_001602295.1 Zoysia matrella
GGAAAAAAATGGACACAAGAGGTAAAAACACAATGCATGCTTATTAACAGAGAATTTATTTCATTTATCAATTTTAGGATGAGTTGACTTTTACAACAGCAAAAGAACCCAATGCAAGTGAACTAACAAACTAGCATTGATATGAGAAAAGGTGCATTGATTTTATCATGATTCAAGTCTGCTAAATGAGGTAATTACAACTCTTTAGACTACTCTACAGTGGGCCTATTGGAAGCATTATAACATATTGACATGCAACAATTCCATTATGTAACCAGGTTATTAGAACTCAACAAAATTTATTTCATAATTTCTGGGTCATTTAATCTTTTATATGACTCGAGAAAGAAATGAAATGAGTTAGTATTAACATGCCACCGCTGAACTAGCAAGCTTCCTTGCTGCCCTCTCTCAGGCAGGGCAATGGGTTCCAAATCTTGGGATAGGATGGCAACACAGCAACAGATCGAATGATGGTTAAAATGAAAATGAACATAGAGAGAGGATAAGTGTCATGCAGCCTCACCACAGCAGTGTCAAGCTCAACCCAGCAGCTCAGGTCAGCAGCAAGGAACTCAGCTGAACAAGGAACAAATGGCACACCGTCGAAGAACAAAGACCAGCAGACGGCAAGAGGGTGACGTCTAGCTGGAAATTCGTAGCTGCTGGCCTGAGGAAGAAGACCAGAATGATTCCAAAGGCTGCCTAGCCACCCTGCTGCAGCTCTGCTGCTTGCTTCCTGCTGCTCCTTCTTTCCTTCACGGAAAGAATGGAGAGGCCTCAATCTCTGTCCAACCAAGAGAGGGAGGACGAAAATAAGACATGGAACACCTAGAAGTGTTAGTGGAGAAGATTACTGCAGCAGTTTTGCAAGGAGAGCAGCATACCAGCAGCTCCAGGGAGCTCCAAGGGTGGAAATGGTGGTGGTGGCTGAGAGGGGATGGAAAGGGGGAGAAAAGCTCTGGCCTGGGAGGAAAATGGGAAGGAGTGAGAGCTGCACGCCTGGTTTCGGCGTCCAGGCTCAGGGGCTGCCGCCCAAGCTGTCCAATGGGGAGAAAGAGGTGAAAGAACAGGAACTGACAGGTGGGACTGGCAGGAATTTCAAAATTCTGGGAGTTTGAAACTGTGCACTGTTTTTCCTCTAGAAAACATCCTTCCCGGCCTTGAAAAAATATGAAACTTTTTGTGACGATGGACATGATGTTTTGAACAACTTTTGTTTTCGCACCAATTCTAAATCTGCACGGATTTTGAATTATAAATTATACAAAATGTTGGCTTCTGAAATTTGAGTGAACAGTTACGGGCATTAGGTGAGTTGTAAAAATTATGATAAATTCTCCAAAATTCAATTATATAGCCTAGTTAATTATTGTATTTTCTCATTTGCACACTTCTTTTATAAAAAGGTGAGTTTATGGAATGGGTTTGTTTGGCATTTATTTTCTTAATTTAGTTAAATTCAGATTTGAATTGGGATTGCTCTAGGGATTGAACTTTGCCCTCAACATGCAGGTGCTGCACATTTTCAGTGTTTTACAAGTTGGGGTGTGACATCCACCACCTGGAGGAAGTCACGGACCACTGTGGAGGACCTTGAGACCCATGCCCAGGCGGGGACTCTCCAGTCGAGGGTGCTCGTCAACTGGTGCCCGGTGAAGGCTGAGGAGATGCCGACCCCCGCCGCCCACCAGGTGATCAGTTTCATCAGATTCCGAGCGCGGGCTCGCGTTGCCGTGCTCCGACTTCTTCCGCAACCTCCTCTTCCACTATGGCATCAAGCTGCACCACCTCAACTCGAATGGGGTGCTGCAGATTACCACCTTCGTCACGCTCTGTGAGGCATTCCTGGGGATCCCTCCCCACTTTGCGCTGTGGAAGTACTTCTTCCATGTCCTCCTGCAAGTCACCGAGTGGGTCAGCCGGCGCGTCGGGGGCGCCATCATCCAACTCCACGGTGCGTGCGCACGGGAGGACATGCATGTGCTCCTCTTGAAGTCGTTGTGGGGGTGGCATAAAGAGTGGTTCTACATCGACAACGTCGCGTCGGAGCTGCCCTGAACACCTGGAGCACGAGGCCGACGGTCAAGGAGTCCAGGGCGCTGCTGCCATTGCTGCGGCAGATCGCGACGCCGCAAGACGAGGGATTGAACAGCATCGGACTGATTGCAGTGTTCATGGGACGCCATGTCCAGCCCCTACGCTTCTGGGAGCATCGCCTCTGCTCCTACTCCGGGCCCAATGGCAATTCTCGTCAAGTGCCGGAAGAAGAGCTTCTGGAGGAGGAGGTCGCCGCCCCCGTATCCGGGGTCCTGGAGGGGAACACCTTCGCTGACTTGGCAGGCGCGCCGGAGCCATTCGCGCTGGGGAGCTCAGGTGGTCTTTAAGTTGCCTCTTGGTAGTGCTTGTAGTAATTAAATCATTTTGATGTCATTGTTTGAGTGAATGCTGGTGTCGTTGCAGTCGGACGTTGCCCATTCGCGTGTGCCGATGATGATGATGCGCAACACGGTCAGACCCCGGAAGAAGAAGAAGAAGAAGAAGAAGAAGAAGAAGAAATCGTCACGCCGGGGGGTTGCGGGGTCCTGGCATGATCGACCAGGTCCTCGGCCAGGGGGTCCGGGGACTCGCGCACCTCCGCAGGACTGCCTCTGATTGTCTTGTCAGAGTCTACCTTGGAGGCTGTTGCTTCGGCCTCCAAGACAAAAGGGATGGCTGCCCGTGATGAGGAGATGGTGGCACCGGTGGCGTAACCGATCTGCGAGCCGTTGGTTGGTGAGCCGGTGACTGAAGAAGAAGGAGAAGGGTCGTCCCCAACGGCCGCTGACATCGGGGGTCAGGAAGAGGCGGCCGTCGAGGAGATGTCGCCCGTGTCACCCCAACTACTGCTGCAGAGGACCAAGGCGGCCCTGGTGCAGGGAGCGGCGAGGTTGCCGCGGCGGTTACAGCAATGGCCGCCACGGCGACCGTAGTCGCACCACTGACCTCGGATCCCCAGGGGTCGAGGGGTGGACGTCGGCTCCTCGTCCGGGTATGCGGCAGCCAGGGCCTGGCTGCAATACAACAACCAAGTTTGTGGTGTCTGTCGATTCATCCTGGCCGCTGGGGAAGGCATAAGCCAATGGATGGACGAGCTGGCTAAGTGCCGAGATGCCTTCCAAGATCCCGAGCTGTTGGAGTGCCGGGTAAGTTCTCGATCTGACGTCATTCTCCAAGGTTGTGCTGTTTGCAGTTCAGTGTTGTTGACATTTGTCTTTTTCTCGCATAAGGCCCTCTACCGGGCAATGGGTCGGCCACAGCCCGGCGATGGGCTGCAGGCAGAGAGCGCTACTCTCCGTGAGGAGCTGGCGAAGGCTTGGGCTGACACCCTCGTGGCGGGGCACAGTCGGGACGCGTCCATGGACGACACTCACCGTTTCCGTTGCCAGGCTGCCCAGGCGAAGGTGGAGCACCAGATCGCGCTCGACGACACCCTCCGAGCCTGCAGGAGGTCAACCAGATTCGTGCCGAGAAGACCAAGATCCCAGCTGAGCTCGCCGCCGCCATATCGGCCGTAGCACGTAAGTTGCTTATACTTCCCAATCTTCTGGTGCTAGAATTCCAACGATGTTTTTGTGTTCTGTCCAGCGCTTCAGCAGTAGGTGAACTTCCAAGCCTTAGAGATGCAGGTCCTTCGGGACGCTGCTGTGGGGGTCCGCATGATCACTGAGGAGGGTCGCGCCGCCGCCAAGGAGGCCCGTGCAGTGGAGGTCCGCATGGAGGTTGAAGGCGTGGTCACGTAGCTCAAAGATGAGCTGCAGACCAGCAAGGAGGTCGCCATCGCCTAGCGGAGGTGCGACAGACCTCCGAGGTGTTGATCTCGCAACTCCACGGGAACGGCAGGATGCCAAGGTTGTCGCCGCCACCACCAAAGTGGAGCGCAACGGTAAGTGTCGGTCAGACTTCGTTCTTTTGTTCGTTGTCATCGGTGGTGTGGAGGTTGACCGTGGATATCGATGAAGATCCGTGCCGAGGGTTCTACCGCCTGAAGGCCAATGTCTTGTTCTTCCTCAGGTGGCTGTTCGCCGACGTCCGCGAGGAAGATATCTCTGCCGCGTAATGCACTATGTGCTGATGCAGCTTCCCAGCATCATTAGGTTCATGGCGCTCCGGGCGTTAGAGGATGGGAGTGCGCTGACCCTTGCTCAGACCAGGTCCCACTACCCGAATGCCGACCTCGGGGGGTCGTCGCGGAAGGATTTGCAGCAGGGACGTCGGATGAGGAGGTCGACCAGCTGGTGGACGCGGTACATCCTTTGGCGCATTGGCTCTATTCGGACTTTAACACGAGGTCCTTCCTTTGCAACTGGTTCGGCTAGCTGCCTCCCCTGGAGAGTCCACCAAGTTAGAATAGTTTTTGTTTTTGTGTGTGGTGCCTGGAGCAGCCACTTTTTGGAACATGTAAATAAAACAGCATCCGACCATCTTTTGTTATGTAAACTTTGTCGCATTTGGTGTTCTTAAGTTTCTGTTGGGCGTGGCTGAACGACTGGGCCAGGTATAGCCCGCAGGGTTGAAGTTCGGGTTCAATGCAGCCGTAGAGCAGTCACTGGCCACGGGTCATCAACATTAGACGCGAAGAAGGCTTAGGCGCAATCTCTTACAGTTTACTTTATCCGTCCGAGGGTTGTCTGGGAGCTTGGGCTACGTCACGGCGATCGGGGGGGACATTCGGGGTTCACGTTTGCGTGGGTTAGGACTTAGCCTCAGGAGTGCGAGGGTCGGGAAATAGGCCCCAAAATGCGAGGCGCGGAGCCTGAGAGTGGTGAAAAGTTGGGGGTCGGACCTCCATGCCGACTCTCAGGAAAGACATTTGGAGCCTAAGCCACAAGAGTCGCACGGTCTTGCCATGGATGACCCTAGACATTGCAGCCCCCTGAGCGGTGGAGTGCAGCCTTTTGGCTCGGCTCCACTGCTTAGAGCAAGAACGAAAAGTCATATCTGAGTCTAACTGAAGTGTTTAACTTATCTGATATTATTAGGGGTAGAAACGATGTAATTGCTCGATATTCTAGGAGTTAGCTAGTTCGTTGCCGTCCTTGTCCGCTAGCTTGTAGGCGCCGGGCCTTAGAACTCGCTTGACTATGTACGATCCCTCCCATGGCTGTGACAACTTATGCTGGCCAACCCTGGTTTGGACCCTCTGGAGGACCAGGTCTCCCACACGGAAGGCCCGACCCCTGATACATCGCGCATGCAGTCGATGTAAACACTGCTGGTACATGGTAGATCGTAGAATGCCGATGTCACGAGCTTCATCCAGCTAGGCGAGGGCATCTTGCCGCGCCTCTTCCGACCTTGCCTCGTCATAGGCGCAGACCCTCAGAAAGTTGAAGTCGAGGTCAGTTGGAAGCATGGCCTCCACCCCGAAAGTCTTGAAGAACGGAGTGCAGCGTGTCATTCTGTTCAAGGTCGTACACAGGCCCCACAGCACGGAGGGAAGATTTTGGACCCATCGTTCGGTCGACTGCTTGATTGTTTCGTACAGTCGAGGCTTGAGCCCTTGGAGCACCATTCGATTGGCGCGCTCAATCTGTCCGTTGGTCCTCGGATGGGCCACAGAAGCGAAATCGAGTCAGATATGGTACTCCTCACATAATTTATGGAATTCTCGGCCAGTGAATTGCCGACCATTGTTGGTGATGATGGTTCATGACCCCAAACTGATAGATGATGTCATAGAAGAAGTTGATTGCTTGGCCAGCTGTGATGCTCGAAACTAGTTTGGCCTCAATTCACTTGGTGAGCTTGTCAGCAGTGACAAAGAGGTGGGTGAAGCCACCGGATGCTTTGCGAAAAGGTTCAAGGATGTCGAGCCCCCAAACCGCAAACATCCAAGTGATGGGGATCGTCTGAAGCTCCTAGGCCAGCCTACAGGTCCTCGATCAGGTCAGAGACCTTCTTGTACTTGATAACGATGCCATCGACGTAGACCTCCAGATTCCAACCTAGTTGGTCATGGAAACACTTCTGCATGTAGCGCTGGTAGGTTGCGCCGGCATTCTTGAGCCCGTAGGGCACGGTGACATAGCAAAAGGAGCCAAACGGTGTGATGAAGGGCGTGGTTGGCTAGTCAGAACCGCGCATAGAGATACCGAAGTATGCATCAAAAAAATTAAGGGTCTCACAGCCGGCTGTAGAGTCGACCACCTGATCGATGCGTGAGAGAGGGAACGGATCCTTCAGGCATGCTTTGTTGAGACCAGTACAATCAACACACATCTTCCATTTTTCATTCTTTTTCTTTACTACTACAAGATTAGCAAGCCACGCGGGGTGGTACACCTCCCTGATGAACTTGGCGTCGAGTAGATTTGTGATTTCTTCTCCGATGGCCCGTCGCTTCTCGTCGTTGAAACGTCGGAGCCTCTGTTGCACCAGTCGAGATCTAGGAATGATGTTGAGGGCCGACGACCTCCTTCAGGACACCTGGCATGTCGGTTGGCTTCCAGGTGAAGACGCCCAATTGGCGACGAGGAAGTCGATGAGCGCGCTTTCCTATTTGCTGGAGAGCCTTACTCCGACGTTGACCTTCTTGGTAAGATCCGAAGGGTCGATTACGATTTCTTTGGAGTTGTTGGTGGGTTCGAAGAATGCAGAGGTCGAAGCCTTGGAGTCGAGGGCGCTGTCCGACCCCTTGTTCGGCCGACTCAGCAAGGGTCATGGCCAGCTCAAAACTCTCTTGTTCGCAAGCGAGCGCATGCTAGAAGCGTGATGCTACAGTGATGACGCTATTGGGGCCCAGCATCTTCAGCTTCAGGTAGACGTAGTTGGGGACGGGTATGAACTTGGCGTAGCATGGTCGTCCGAGGATGGCTTGATAGGTCCGCACGAAGTTGACCACCTCGAATGTGAGCTTCTCCGTCTAAAAATTGTTTCAGTCTCCAAAAGTGACAGGTAGGTCGATCTGTCCGAGGCGTATGGCTTGGTCCTTAGGAATGATGCCGTGGGATGGGGCATTGCTCCGGCGAATGTCTGACCACGAGATATGCATGGCGTCAAAGGTGTCGATATAGAGGATGTTGAGACCACTTCCTCCATCCATGAAGGCCATGTGAGCCAAGTAGTGCTGATGATGGGGCATTGAAGCCATGAAGGCTGTGGCATGTTATCGGGGTGGTCGGACCGATCGAAGGCGATGGCTGCGTCCGACCACTTGAGGTAGGTCGGAACAGCTGAATGAGCGGCGTTGACTTCTCTTAAGGTGAGCTTGTGATGGTGTCGAGACTCAAGTCACCGACCCGCCGAAGATCATGAGGTAGCTTTCCGGCTTGGGGAAGGGCGCTTCCCTGTCTCCTTCGCCATCCTTTGTAGGAGGGTCAGGTCGCCGGGGCCGCTGCGAGGGTCAGAGATCACCCCTTAGGTACTGCTTCATCAGGCGGCAATCCCAATAAAGGTGCTTGACTGGAGTCACGTGGTTCGGACAGGGCTTGTCGAGGAGCTTCTCGAAGTAATCGTCGTGGGCGCGTGCTTGAGGTTGGGGAGGTCGGTCGGTACACCTACGAACTCATCGCGGTGCAGTTTGTTCTTCTTGGGTCTTTTGGTACTCGAACCACCTCCTGGACGGTCGTCGCGACGGTTAGGGTGACGCTCGGTTTTGGCCTTCTCCTTGTGCCTATCTCTATCCTTGTTGAAGTTAGCTTGGATAGCTTCCTCCCTAGTGGCGAAGGTTGTCGCAATGTCGAGGAGGTCACGGGCTGTACGGGGATTCTTGCACCCCAGCTTGTGAACGAGTGACTTTGATGTCATCCAACAGGTGAAGGTGTTAATGAAATCAGCGTCGCTGACGTCGGGCAGCTCGTTGCGCTTTTGGGAGAAGCACTGGATGTAGTCTCGAAGATCACAGGAGTTATTCGGATGAGTGTAGGTCCCCTGAAAGTTGCTGACGAAGACACGTGGAAGGTTGGACCAGTCATTCATGCAGCTGGTCGGAAGGTGCTCGAGCCAAGAAAAGCGGCAGGTACTAGATGGTGAATAGGTCTTCCGCTCTCCAGCACGGCAAGCGAGGCAATAGTCCTCAAGCCAGTGACTTGGATCAGACTCACAGGCGTACTTAACGATGTTGGTCGGGGCACGGAAATGAGGTGGAAACCTCACTCGGTGAATTCCTAGCCCGAAGGCTCGGGGTCTGACCCCAACGAGGCTTGGACTCCGAGATGTGTCGCTCCTGGCCAGTCGGTTGGTGTAGATGGTGTGCCCTGCGTCGCGGTCCGTTATGAGGCGTTGATGGATCGACTGGGCACCCTGTAGAGGGTCTTGTCCGCTCGTCCAACCTCCACGGCTAGCAGGTGCTGAGCTTCGTTTGCCAGCGTGTTGTCATTGGCTACTTCGGATCTCAGATCATGTCGGGAGAGACGATTGTTCTTGTTGTTCTAGCGCTCCAAGGAGGAAGACGCGTAGACGTTCGTGAGTCTCACGGAGCATTGGATTCTCCGGTGTGACAGCCTCATCGAGGATGAGCGTAGCCGCCACCACGTTCTGGATCCGACGCTCGAAGATCGGAGTGCCAGTTGCCATGATCCGCTCGTAAGTGGTTCATCCGTAAGCTCGAATGCCTCCGGTAGTCGGAGGTGCGTCCTTGTGTGGTGGTGCTGATCCCTCGTTGGTTGCTTAGTGGGCGGAGTCGGTTCCACCAGTGGCGGCCTTGTATTGCAGAGCTTGCTCGATGACGCTGGCCGCTCGATGTCGTGCAGAGAGGTCGCCGGTCTGAGTGTGGCCAAGAGGCACCTCTTCCCTATCCTTAGGCGCGTGGATCACAAACAACTCGCGCGTTGGGTCATGGCCCAATACTAGGCGAGAGTGATGATATCGGGTTGCGCATCTCTTGCATGCAGTCTGAAGATGTAGTTCGCCGTCCTGATCGGCGATGAAGTCCAGGCTCCCGAAGCGAAAGGCCTGGCCAGCAGTGAAGAAGGAGACGTGCCACCACTCGTATCTGAGGCGACGGTGACCGTGAAGCTCCTGAAATGAAGGTGAGAGACTAAAGACTCTCCTACCATGGTGAAGATTGAAGCCATCAGCGAATCGAAGATATACGAGAGGAGACCCCTTTCCTGGCGCGCCAATTGTCGGTGTTTCGTATCACCAACACAGTGAAATTTGTGTATCAGAGGAGGATTTGCACGTTCTTCTCATTGATGTGGCCTAGTCTACGATTTGGGCCGTCGTGGAGGCATAATACCCTACGTCCAGTGGTGGATTGTATTAGCTTGAGAGGATGTTACAATGGCACTAGAGTCCCTGCTCGAGCAAGAACCTTAGGGTGTATGTATATGTGCGGATGTCTCGATGTGTGTGTTTGTTCTCTTTCATCTCGTATGTCTAAGGGTCCCTAGTGCGCCCTTATATAGGGGTCGGACCGGAGTTACAAGGCTTGACGCCTACGTTACCTAGCGGCCGCTGACAGGTGGGGCCGCGAGCATCTTTGAAATGCCTCGCCTGACAGGTTTTGAGCGTCGGTCTGGCACACTCCGTCTTTCACCCGCTGGGGGCAGGACAAAGCCTACCGGACAGTGTCAGGACAAACTACCATATATGTCACCTAGGTAAAAAAAAATGAAATGATTTTGTTAGAGTATATGGTAGGATTAGATAAGGATCCAGTTTGTTATGGTAGGTTAGATTGGTTTCTATACTTATCCTCTCCGGGTTTCTTGAGATCTAAGTCTTGTACTCCTATAAATACCGGCCGCTGAGCCTCAATACAATCATCCATCTATTAGAGATCAATTTCTCTACCATTCTCTCACATGGTATAGAGCTAAATCACGATCCAATTTTGCTGCCCACCCTACGAACCCTAACGCTTCCGCATCACGCGCCCCCGGGGAGGTCCATCTCCATGGTCTCCGCCGGGGGCAGCGTCACCATTTAGGCAGTGGATCCTATTGATCCGATCATCATCGTAGTCATCACGCAGCAGATCGAGTTGTTGCGGTTGGGCTGCCATTGTCCCATTCCAAACACATCGTCGAGAACCATCGCCGCTTCTACTTCCAGATCTTCGTGCCCATCCCGCATCATCATGGTGGGCAGCCGGGCTAGGCTGGGCCCCGTACCTGAGCCGCCATGGTGGTGGCTGGACCAGGACGCACTCCCATGTCGGCATCAAATCTGTAGGTGGCTCCTACTGCTGCTGATTTATTTTTTTATTTCTCCGTCACTGATAGAGATCGAGTCACCCACCGCCGTCGACATCACGAGCCTCTTCTCCGACATCGGCTTCGACTTCTTCGGTCCATGTTTCATGTGGGGCACCACCAGATGATCGATGCTCTAGGGACGCCTTCACGCGTCGTTGTCTGACTGCCTCGACGACAGTACATCTTTGCCTTCGTCATCATCGTCGTTAGGACATCCTCAAAATTGCCGCCGCACGGCATCATTTTGATCTCATGCTCATCGTCGGTCGATCAGCCGACCACACGCGTGTGACGTCAAAGCAGTGTACACCACCTTTGAGCAACAGGATTGTTGTAGTGTCGCCTCCTCGGACCACGGCATCATCCCCAGTGTGTCTCCTCGCCGCTGCATCTTCATCGCTGTTGTGTCGCGTTGACGATCCCACTCATCTGCGCGCATGGTCTTCATCGAGTTGTTGGTTCCTCTCCGACCCTACCTTATTGACATCGGGTGCTACTGCCGCCGCCACAACTTGCGTCAGGGCTGCTCTCCTTCACGTAAAGCGTCTGCCCGGACTGCTCACCTTCGGGTTGGAGATTCCTCTCCCGTATTGCACAACCACACCCAGTTGGGGACCTCTCCGTTGTACGTCCAGTATTGGAAACACCGGTGCGTGCTTTTGTCCCCGACGCACTGTCGAGTCTAGCAAACTTGACACACGCATCGGCTCTAGTGGTTTGAGTGCATAAACTTTGGTGTCGACCCTCCTATTCTCGTCCCGTCTACCTCGGTTACACTGTCGCTTTCGTCTACATCCTCGACGGCTATGAATGCGTCAACTTCGGCATCGCCTCCTCTCCACAACGACTGCCTTGACGCGTCTCCATCATTGCCACGGTGCCTCTTTTGCGCCTGCGGCTTCCTGTGCGGTCACCTCGACATCGGCATCATCACCCTCAGTTCCTTCGACCACGGCTGCTCATCATCGCTCTCGGCTACTTTGACATTGGCATCAAGAGCTATCATCAGTGTTGGGTGTTCTTATCGGTTTCTTCTCCAGTCCAAGCATCCGCATTGCTACGCTAGGACTGCAGGGGTTGTTAGAGAATATTGTAGGATTAGATAAGGATCCGGTTTGTTATGGTAGGTTAGATTAGTTTCTATACTTATCCTCTTCGAGTTACTTGAGATCTAAATCTTGTACTCCTATAAATACCGGCCCCCAAGCCTCAATACGTCATCCATCTATTAGAGGTCAATCTCTCTCTCTCTCTCTCTCATTCTCTCACAGATTTCATTTCCGCCAGAGCTGGTCAATTTACACTAAAATAGAATGACATCATATGCACATCATGCTTAGTATATAGGCTAAGTACTGATTGGCTAATCATATAACAAATGTGAATGATGAGTTGGCTATCAACCTCAAGAAAATAATATGTGCATGCTGCGTGCTCATTTTCTTTAATCTTATACAAATAGTGCTAGCTACATCCCAGTAAAATTAAATGATCAAACATGATTATGCCTGTTAAATTGACCTAGTGATAAATAAATCCTATGCAATGGGCGTTAGGCATATATCCATGCTAAAATCCCTATGCCCCCAGTAACCTCTAAAATATTTATGTCCATTTTCACCTGCATATACAAGCACGCATAAGAAATATGTTAAAATTATCTGCCGCCTAGAAAGAAAGCAGTAAAGTAATTATGTGCATTCAAACATGCTAAGCTCTTCGATAAGTCTAAATTAAAATCAAATAAATCCCCACCGCATATACATATTTGGGTCATGTTCAACTAAATGCTATGCCATAAGCATATATTAAATATTTGCTAATTGAACATGTGTCAAAAGTCACTTGGCGATATTCCAATTCCTAAATAATATGCCCTTCATATATCCGCATGCTAAAGAAATATATCGTCCATAAATTATCAAAGACACATGTGCACGTCTGCATAAATGCACAAACATCATGTTGTTCCAAAAACAAGGAAAATATGATAGGTTCTTCTGCAAGTGCATCTACGGCAATAAGACTGAAGACTTTCTTTTCTTTTATAGTTTGTAATAGTCATATGCTGCGACCATATGTAATTTTCTTTTTATGGGTTTTCTCTTCCGAGATGTAATTAACATAATTTTTATGTAAATGTAAGAATTATGGAAGTATGAACTCACAATACTTGAAATTTATTTTCATTCATGTCCTAAATTTAAGTTAAATCCAAACTTGTCTCTTTTGACGAGGAGGCACGTTGTCCGCGAACGTTTCACCGCCATCAACCATCGTCATGAAGAAAGACGGAACAATAGCTACTCATCCCCTTCACCGGCATCTGCGAGGAAGAAGTAGCCAAACACCAAATCATTCTCACCTGTAAAACTTCAACAACACATATGTGAATACGTAAGTACTCAGCAAGACCTATTCATGGGATAAACATCCCGACTCCAAGGGTCACGAGTGAGGCATTAGCAAGGAGAAATGCATTGGATACTCAACTTTATTGTAGAAAAGTAGTAGATATTAAAAAAGTTATAAGTATAAGCACAAAGTAAAAACAAAGGGAAATACGTACTAATAACCCGGTCATTCTATCCAATGTGATACAGTAAAAAGAGATGTTTGAAACAATACATCTCTTCCAACTTAGCTCACAAGTTTACCACAAGTGATTAATTAAGTGAAGTTGTTAACTATGATGAAAACTGATGGACACTAAGCTTGGTCATAACCAAGACAGCTGCGATTCGAACCGATCATACACCCTGTAGGGGAGTTCAACTATACCCACATGACCTGAGAACCGTCGGGCTCATGCAACCTGCTAAAGTTACACAAGAGGTTACTCATGTCAACCTTTCTCTTACACATTCCTAGATGGTTGGGCAATCAGAATACCAGGGGTACTGTGGCCCCGTGGGCGCCCATCAGTCACTCATGCCTGTCGTTTAAGACATGCTATCATCGGCCCAAACACCGGTATGCAAATGAGATATTCAGCTTGTCTTACCATTATATTCGACGTATGGTATGAACAGAGGCTAACAATTAACAATGGTCGATTCTTGATCAACCAAATAGGGCTACACACCTGTTCCCCTTTTGATCCACAAATTGACTTTTCAGGTTTAGACCAACCATGCCATTACCAAAGGATCAAGGTCCTATGCTCGCGAAAAGGTGGTGATGTTCCACCGATTCGACTTCTACCAGTCTAGGCATGGTTGTGATACGCACCGTAAACAAAGAACCACCCACCCATATCTATAGGCCTAAGACATGTCAAGGAGTGGGTAACCACCAGAACACACATGACATACTTATCCTATTGCCCGACGATGCAACAATGGCACAACAGTTTATTTCATCAACTATATAAAAACAGGGGTCAGTTTATTTTATCCTATTGTTTTCAACTTCTTGTTTGGAGCTTCTTGAATCCTCTTTTTGAAACATAAATTCAATTTCAGATTTGAAATTTGATTTGAATCATTTTATTTCTTTCTAGATTAATTTCCCTAGGTTCTTGGTTTAATCAATTCATACTTGGCCTCATTGTTTTTTAATATTGAGGGTGTTACACTTATGACAAAAATACTATAGGGAATAATATTGCACGTATATGGACCAAGCACTTTGTGACTAATGAACATTTATCTTGTAGTGAAGTATAAAAAAATAAATTATAGGAAGCTTAGAAAAAATGTAAACTAAGTTTTGGTAGAATTCTTATGTGTAAACCTATATAATCAATTTATTAAATATGAATGTTATTCATCAATAAATTAAAAAATAAAATTCATGCAAGAAAATCCTTAAGAATTTGTATCTGTGCCTGTTTTAATCTTACAACTTATAAGCGGGAGGTGCCCTCTCGCCTCATGGTCGATTAGGAGAATAAGTATACCCATCGAATCGAGGACAGGGTGACAGGCGTCAAAAACTGATGATAGGTTCAAAATGCAAGTCAATCCCGGTTTACATTTGTCACATCTTTTAACGTTGACTGCATGGACTTATAGGTCATAGTTACAAATTCATCATAAAAATTAGGCAGTGCTGCATTTTTTATTGAAATATAATCCATGTTGAGAAACAAATTGCATGTTTGGTCCTGTTTTTTAGTGTTTGCACATTTGACTCAGGTTTATCGAAATGAGGTTGTCGTTTAGACCCATTTAGGCCCCGTTTGAATACGGGATTATGAGAATCTAGATAAAAAAAATCCTACTATTATCCAAATAGGTGAGTTTTTTGAAGATTATAAAACCCTACAAAATCCCATGGATCTCACCAATATGCCTAAAAACGATAAAATCTCGTAATCAAAATGGTTGAAATTTGGAATTCCTAAAATCTAGATTCTAAAATCCAAGAATCAAGATAAAATCTTGTAATCCAAACGGTCCAGATTTTTAATTCCTAAAATTCGGGTTCAAATGGGCCCTTAGTAACACCGTTAGCAGCAAGATCTTTTGACGACTTAAAAAAAATAAAATGAGGAAAGGACAAAATTACCCCCCCCTGGAATGGTTTGCAACCGAACAAAAAAAGGTTGCTTGATAATGTAAGCTACGGCGACTAGGGTGGCCTTGCAATTTTTTTTAAAAAAAAATCTGATTCAAAATGCTGCGGCCGAAATGTGTGAAATTTTTGAAATTTGTATTTGTTTCAAACTGCTGCTGCCAAATTTTTTTAAAAAAATTGAAATGTTGTGAAATTGCTATCAATTCTTTCTAAAATTTAATTTATATTTAACAATGACTAAAGCGTTCAACTTTTTGCTGAGGTTAAATTCAAAAGCATTCAATTATTATTAATTTTTTTCTAGCGCTGATAATTTTTTTTATTTACAAAACAGGGCCATTCATGCAAAATAAATGAAGAAATGTATGGTTAATGGGCAAGGGCAAATATGTTTTTTACACTGGACTTAACACCTAAATGATCGTAGCAGAGCAGGGTCAACCTTAGCATTTATTTGGAAAACTAAGGTTAAATGAACAACCCTAAAAATAGTGCTAAATGTGTAATTAGTTTCTCTAGTGGGTCAGTTTCGCAATTGGCCCTAGAAAGATAGGGTTCATAGGCCTCTAACAAATCGCAACTAATTGTCACAGAGATTTTCTAATTTACATGCAACCTTCAGATCAGGTTGGAGGTGCATGCTGGTATTTCAGCGTGAGGTTCCCCTCCTTGCTGATGATTTCTTTTTTGGATCAAAGACAGCATCACGCTGCCCTGCTTCTATTGAGAGCAGATCGGAACCAAAGTAACAGTTAACTGAAGTTACATTCAACGAAACTAGAAACGAAAGACAAACACAAGCAACCAACTAGGTTTAAACTGCTACTCCCTAACAAACATCCCAAATTCCATCAATCAGCTTATTAGGATAGAAGAAGGATTTCGCTCCCAGCGATAGCTTCTGGACAAGCCTCTCCAGCCGCTCACGGTCATCCTTCATAAGCGCTGGCTTCCAGCTCTGTAAATTGGATATGGCAATCATTAGAGTTTCAATCGGCTTATGAGGGAATTGGTTTTGCATGGTCATCTTGTTTCGAATCCTCCAGATTGCCCAGAGGAGCCTTGCACATAGAAAAAACATACAGACGAAAAGCTAAGACCCGTTTCAAACCAGGTCCAATCCCTCACCCAAGTTTTCATAGAGCTAGGTTGACCCCTCCAACCCAGCTGATCTTTGAGAAAACACCAACAAAACAAAGCAACGGGGCATTTGAATAATGCATGACTAACATTTTCCTCCTCCTCACAAAGACTGCACAATTTACTACCTTTCCAATTCCTCCCCACCAGCTAGACCCGAGTTTGGATCTTACGCTGGAGAGCTTGCCATATAAAATCTAAATCTTCAAAGGGATCTTGTTTTTCCAAATTTTCATAAGCAGTTTATTTTCCATCCCCGAGTTTAGCACAAAGCGATATAAGGAATTCGGTGTAAACATTTTGTTCTTAGTGAGAGCCCACACCACCTTAACATTATTAGGGCCTGTTTGGATCCGGCCAACTAATTATTTGCTAACTAAAAATTAGTTCTTTTCTCCCAAAAGGGCGGACTAATAGGAGAACTAATTTTTAGTCCATCCATGAACTAATTATTTTCCAATTAGTCAACTCTGAGGATTAATAGAGACTAACAATTTATAGATATTGCAAAATGTCTAAAATACCCTCAAGTTTTTTGCAGAAACAACTCAGAATTTCACTAAAAATAGGAAAAACAATTAGTCATGGATCCAAACAGACATGGACTAACAATTAGTCAGGGCAAAACAGACATATTATTAGAGGATGGACTAACAATTAGTCCTACCTCCAAATAGCCAATGGATTAATAATTAGTCAACTAATTATTAGTTAACTAATTATTAGTCGTCCGGATCCAAACAGCCCCTTAGATACATCTGGACTTGCATTCACGTGATTTGGATGAACTATATTAAAGTACAAGAATTTGTTCATTATCAATTGCAAAACAAAATGGAAATAAAGCGAAGCTAGTGTATGCACAAATAGATACACTCGGAGTCACATAGATGTATTCCAATCTCTCCAACGGATCTAATCCCATGTGAAAATACTACATACGTTTAGGCCAAAACAAATATGACATCCAAAATCTCTCAGATTGCTGTGCCAGCATTTTGGGCCATTCGGCCTTGTATCTTGTTAGGCCCATTAGGTTTTCATCCAGGGGGTGTTGCACGTCCCTCCATCCTTTATAATCAGCCAGCCGCACCATTAGTACTTCGGTGTTGCTTAGATTATTCTGTTTTCATACAGTTTTGCCGTCATACGGTTTGTGAGACCCCAACTTGTGAGTTTAATTTAGAATTCGCATTTGTGTTACGCTCTTTCTTGTTCTTGTTTGTGTTCTTCAATTCACAGGCAATGATTAGCCTTCTTGATGAGTTTAACTGGGTAGCGCACAGTTGATAGACATAGGAGAAGTGCTGCGATTGCAGGTTTCGAATCCAGAATCTATCAGGGTTATGTAACACCATCTTGGGCCATTCGACCTTGTATCTTGTTAGGCCAATTAGGGTTTCATCCAGGGGGTCTTGCACGTCCCTCCACCCTTTATAATGAGCCAGCTACACCATTAGGACTTGAGTTTTGCTTAGATTATTCTATTTTCATACAGTTTCACCATTATACGGTTTGTAAGACCCCAACTTGTTAGTTTAATTCAGATTTTACATTTGAGGTGTGCTCTTTCTTGTTTTTGCTTATGTTCTTTGATTCGTAGGTAAGGATTAGCGTTCTTGGTAAGGTCAAGCAGGCAGCGCACGGTTGATAACCATAGAAGAAGTGGTGCTGCGATTGCGGTGTTCAAATCATGTTGATTTGAGGCCGAATAGATTGTATGGCGCATCTCCACCAAATCAAGAGCTACCACGACCTGACAGAAGATCGAGAACCAATTAACAAATCAAGCAGCAAGAAGGGTCACTGGACAATCCTGCTATGTCGCTGGATAGTTTGGTAAGTGGACAGTTCAGAGTCCAGAGAAACTGAAGTTTACATGAAGAATCAGAGGAGTAACTAGATAGTTTGGTGAGTGTCAAAGACTAAAGTCTAGAGAAGATATTTTTTAGAGCTGAAGTGAAGAAGTCACCGGACAGTCCGATGTCTAGGAAAATGAAGTCCCGAGATAGTGTCTTTAGTTGTCCAAAAAAGAAAGTCACCGGACAGTCTGGTGAAGGTATAGATCGGACAGTCTGGTGTCACATGGAATGGACTCGAAAGAGGTTGTTATTCTGTCTGAGCAAGAAATAGGAGTCATCAGACAGTCCAACGATCTAAGTCACCGAACAATCCGGCGACTGCAAAAAGCAGACAACTATTTGATTTCAGCTTCCAACGGCCCCTTCGAGGCTTGGAGCCAATTTAAACCATTGGGGAGCTGTCGTGGAGATTACCTGCGGCCAGAAGAGATAGAAGATCACTTGTGAGAGCCAAGGGTCACCAAAGAGAGCACAAGAAAGAATCTTGAGTGCTTGAGAAGAGTAGCATAAAGCATCCAATCATTCCTAGAGCTTGTGTGGCTTAGAGGAGTGTCTTTGTCCTATTACTCTTGGTCTGTGGCAGCCTAGACTGGTTAGGCATCAGTGTTCAAGCTTCCGAGAAGATTATGAAAGACGATATTAAGTTTGTGAGCGGTTTCAAGTCCTCCGCTTGAAAGGGACATCAAGAGGAAGTGCCCGAGCCTTGGAGGCTTGCTCTTGCGAGAGGGTATTGTTCACTACAACCGAGATCACTATTGACTTCACTTCGAGAGTGAAGCGTACCCTTGAGCACCGTTGTGGAAATGGCGGGAGGGACCAAGTCTCTGATGGGAGTGGTTCAACGAGGATTAGGGGAAGGCATCATCCTTCCAAGATCTTAGGAAAAATCACTGAGCATCACTTCAGTCTACTCCTTTTACTTATTGCATTTATCTTCTTGAGAGTAGAATTGATTGGTTGCATTTCCTTTTTCTTGGTGGCTTTTCTTTTTTCTTGGTGTCTATAATGCCAAAGTGTTGTACCTGATAGACTTGCTTGTTAGCTCTTCCATAGCTTTGCCTTTTCAATTCCTAGTGGTTATATTTGTTGTTCTAGTTTGTTAGATCTTATCTTGCTAGAAATTGCTAGGAGTTGGTTGCCTTTCCACTAGACTTGTTGAAGAGCTAGAAAAATAGAACTACTGTAGTGTTCGATTCAACCCTCCTTCTTGATCACTTGATCTTTACAAGTGGTGTTAAAGCCAAGTGATCAATTTGTGGCTTAACCACCCTTCAGAAGTGGTTGGGAATGGTGGAGAAAAGTTCTTCATCTAGGTCCGGAAGTGGCTCATGGAAGAAACGCTTGCTAAGCTACCTTTATGCCACTAAACCGGAGAATTCGGTTAACAACATGAATGATTTGACTAAATCTTCGTTTAGTGATGCTTTATGTGCTATCATGATTAATAATGCCAATTATCTTGAGCTTCTATATTCTTATACTCACTCTCGATGACAACATGGTGAAATTATAGGTGAAGTTGTCTATAGATTGCATGATCTAGTAGAGGAGATCAACTCTTTTGGAGGAATGCTCAAGATAACTCATGAAGAATCAATCAAGAAGCTCAACCATCAAAGCTACCAATACTCTTGATGAAGCTCAATCAAGCTTGGACGATCTTGATGCATCTACCTCAAGCACAAATGGCAAAGATCATGCTCATTCCACATTTGAGCCTCAACTTTGCAACATCTCTTCTTCTACTATCACATGCTCACAAATTGATAATATTGCTAGTAGTCTTTTAGAGAATTCTTATGAGGTCTTGTATGATGAGTATAACAATGTTATCTTGCTTCCTAATGAAACTCAACATGATCTATATGCTCATATTGATAAGCTTAGAATGGATCAGCTTCTATGGGAAGCATCATATCTCATGTGAAGAAACTATCAAGAAAAGGTTTGATGTATGGGAGACATATCTTGAGGTCCCAGAAGACTTGATCCTCCAAATGAAGCCGCGCTCATTGTTGATGTTAGTACAGATGAATCATGTAAAGCTTTAGTGTCGCACCCAATTTCTAGGATACACTGTCCATCACGTATCAATCTCTAGATCAATAGCTGATACGCACAAACACAACAGAACGTATATCAAAAGCATACTTCGAATAGAGTAATATACCTAATATCATACCTTTAGTGGCATCATGGCAAGGATTAAAATATTCGCAACCATATGACCGGCTAGAGGTTAGGTAGACAACGGAAAACATCACCCAAAGCCACAAGCAAACTTGGGAAGCAGAACAAAAACCCAACACATCATCATCGTCTACGCATCTTCTCTGTCTAAAACCACAGTCGCAAACAGATGAGTACATAAGGTACTCAGCAAGCCCTAACACTATATATATATATTGATGCATATTTGGTTGTAGCAAGACAAAGCTGTAGAGATTTATTTTGCAAAAAGCCAGATTTATGGAGGGTTCACTACAGAAGCTTTGCAAAGGGAGGAAAAATATTTGTTTCATATTTTAGTAGATTTGTCCTGAGGGAGATGTTCATCCATCCCCTCGGTACCTAAGTTTTTAAATGGGGCGCTGGAACGCAACCGTACCGACCCCTGGCACACCACTAACTCTTTCCAAAATACGGGCACCTACACCCACTCACTCCAACAAGGATAATACGAAGACTAATAAAAGTGGGCCCAAGCTGTAGTGTGTCAATACCGTGACAACCGCCAAACCGGATGGATTTTACAATCTGCAGAGGTTGTACACTGTACTCACAGGCTGTAGCATAATATTTACTCTAACACTAAAAGGTTACCATAGAATCCACCTCAAGATGCATCCAGGAATCATCTACCAGGGTTTTCCAGGCCCCGACGACGCGATAGTACATTCCCGAAGCCAGACCGTAGGGCAATTCATTTCCCTCGTCCTTTCCTAGAAATCCCTCAAAGGGAGACACCACAGACCAAGGGCTATATCCATGGGCAATACGATCCCACAACACGGGCCATTACTTTTATCGAAGACCTGACCATGAGCATCTCACGTCTTCTCCAGGCCAATTGTGTCCTACCGACCGCCTTAGGGGCTCGATGTGGATAACCAAAGAGGCAAAGTAAGTCCTGCCCATACAGGTTCTGTAGTTACACAAAGTCAATACATTGAGGTCCTATGAACCGGTTCTTATATGGCAGGGGCAATACGCTTGTTCACGACAGGTTGACCAAACCGAAGCTTAACACCTACCACATCACCTTTTATATAAAGCCCCGCCCCACGACCAAAACACTCTTCTTCACCTAGCACAAGTTGCGTTATCACCCATACCATTTTATTTTACTCACACCACCAAACTCATTTTGACACATTTCATAAATGATTGGTGTATGGTGTGGCGATGAATCGCATCGCATGAGAGTTCCTAAGCATTTTAATATCAAAGCAATTTCCTGTTCGTTAAAAGATTTTAACAACGGAAATCTTATAGTTAACAAGGCGTGTCAACAACAGGTAATCAAGGCAATCAATATTAATATTTAGTAACTGACATTAATATCAATACATTAATAAATCAAATAGGATTATAACTACCCAACATTTTAAACCAACATATCATGCATAGCAGAATAGACAGGCACTATAAGAGCACTAGCAAAACATAGGTTAGACAAGGTAAAGGAGTTAGAGCTTACCTGCAAATACTTAATCTTCATAGTTTAAATCTTCGAAGCTTTGAGTCTTTAGTCTTCTTCGAAATCTGAGTCTTCGATCTCTATTTTTATGTTGGAGTCTTTGGCTTTTCTTTATGAACTGGCTCTTCTGGTTCCTCTCTGACTTGCCCTTCCGCGAACTCAGTGTCATCTACGCGATATATTAAGCCCAATAAAACTACCGTAAAAGAAACAAAGTTCAAGAAGAATCGATAAGATCCAGTAAATTTCGGATAAGAACCAATTAAACTCTACGAGAAAACCTAGGGCAAGTCATGCATGTTGCCGTTGTTACTGTGCTAAGTGCAGCTTTTTACTAGACTAGTGATGAGCTACGCGTACCCATGGTTATGAACAGGGTAAGTTGTGTGCACGGGTCGTTTTGCTAGCAACACTAAAGCCTTTATGGTAGGAACTTATAGAACGCGTGCATTAGTGTGGTTGGCACATCGTGTGTCATTTTTTGCAAAATTCTACCTTAATATTATTCTCTATGAATTAGCAATTGGGTTATAGATTCATTTAGATTATTCATTTAGATTCTTTTATTTAATGCGTAGTTCGGTACATGGGCGTGTGCAAGCATTATTGAGTGGAAACAGCACTAATGCCATTATACGGATGTGAACTCATATAAGGCAGGAGCTGAAAGTGTACCCAAGGTGTACCATTTTATGTGTAGCCTTAACTTATTACTAGTTACTATGGCCGGCGATTTAGACTCCTTTCAACTTATATTTAGTGTTCAAGCGATAACGTGAGTGCGTTGTGCGGGTTTTCATGATACGGGCTTGTGAATGTTTCCGGTGCATGCTGTGCATTTATGCTTCTTAGAAACTATGTGCGTGGGTCATTGTTATGGTCATCATTGTAAACAATGAGGGTTTGCCGATACGCCACGTGGTGTTTGCATGACGAGCATGGCATACACATCCTAGGTGCGGGCAGTCGTGCATGGGCAGAGGTAGTAGTGGTTTTTGGCTAGGCTTATCTCTAGCTCTTCATATATACACAGGAGAAATGTGGGTGTATATAGGCGGTATAAGCTATAGATGAGTGCAGTGTATCGTGTACCATTTGATTATTTAGTTTCAAACACCTAGACTTTAGTGCTTAGATGCACATCTATAAGGGTGAGCTAAATGTGGATATGCAATGATGAGTGTACCTAGCGTGTGGTGTATTATTTTATGTGCTGCCCTATTTAGTATCGTACGTTAGCAAGTGATCATTAATTAATCATTTTATGATATATTTATTTAGTGTATAATATGCATGGACCAACAATTACTAGAGACTAATTATTTAATTTTCCTAGTATGTACTTATTTTCTGATGATTGAGGAGTGCTTAAAGATAAATCTTAAAATAATTATGCCACTAAAGCTAATAAGTGACATGTACTAATGCACACTAATGCAGGGTAAGATATGATTGCTTCTTAATGAATCATGATTACTTACAAGATTTTACATTTACAGTTAAATTATTAAATCTAGCAGGTTGTGCATGCTCTAATGAATGCTAAGAACATAACGAAATGCATTCTAATTATGATATGGTTTCATGCTATAATATGCAATAAAATACCATATTAAGAACGAATAATAACTACAGGGAAAACAAAAGTAAATTAAATAAAAACTAACAAGATCCAAAATTAGAGAGAACCTGAAGGATAAGAGAGCCTCCAAGCTGGAATCTGCCGATGTTGTGAATGTTGGAGTTGGAGAGGATTCAAATTTATTAGACAGTGGATGGTATTTGTCAAGATGTTATATGTTTTGAGATAATATGAGGGATTATGGTAATTTTGGGATTTTAGGAGTGGTGCTAATGGATAGCTCGTGTTATGATTTATGTGTGAGCACAACCGATGAAATCGGTGCTACGAGCACATAGATACAGGTATTTGGGGATGTAGGGATTAAAATGCGAAGGCTTAGAAGTTTCAAGGGCTTGATGGTAATAATCAGAAGGTTCTAGGGACCTTTTTGTAATTAATAGAAAAGGTATTCAGGGAAAAATTTATAATTACAAAACCTAAAGGGGCTGCACGTAAGAGGATAGGGCTATGTTGTAAATAATATAAAGGTCAAGGGAGTCTTTTGTAAAAACATTGGACTAGAACTTTATATGGTGGAATATGGAGGGCTTCTCCATAAAAGAGAGGTTGTACCATGAGGGCTGAACCATTTTTCGAACAGAAAAATGGAGGACCGTGTCCACGCCTCTGTGGACGGCCAGGGGCTGGTTCACGGGTCTCACCGAGGACCTCGACGGCAGGCCGGCCAAGGAGGGCCTGCCGGACCTGGGGAAGGGGGCGGAGGAGCAGGAGGGTGGCGCGCTGAGTCTTGCCGCAGGGTCGTTGGGGCTAGGGAGGTGCTGTGGAGTGTCGGGAACAGAAGGAGGCAGCGCGACAGTGGCGGCGCTCGGTGCAAGAGCGCAGGGGCGGCAGGGGAGCTGGGTTTCTGGCTGGAGAAGGGAAAGAGCGCCATGGCGCATCTTCTGGTGGGTGCAGAGAGGCCAGGGAGGCGCTGTTTTGCGCCGTCGACGGGAGGGAGGCGGCGCATGGCGCGGGGGTACATGGGAGGGGGAAGACAGCTCGATGTGGCTGGAGGAGGAGGTAGGCGACACGGTGGCTCAGGTGCGCCGGGCAGTCGCGGTGCAATGCCGTCGACGGGCAGGGACGGTGCGAGGCGCTGCGCGGGGGCGGCCCGTGGTTGCTGGGCTGATAGTGGCGTAAGGGGGAGAGAGAGCTCGATTTCGACAGAAATGGAGAGGCCGGGAGCGTCAATTTGTAGACGGACGGAGTAGTAGCGGCCACGATGTCCGACCGACGCCAGTGAAGGCGGCGGCACGCACGTCAGCCTATCGGAGAGGAGGAGCAACCCCACGTCGTCCTCTCGGGGGAGGAGGAGCAGCCGCACATCAGCTTGTCGGGGAAGCGCGGACGAACATGGCGAGCCGTGGCATGGCACATGGCAGCGCGCCCGCCGGCGTCGTGCGCCCTGCCGGTCAGGAGGAGGAAGGAGGAAGGAGGAAGGAGGGGGGCGTAGTGGGCAGGGCCGGGGGAGAAAAGGGAAGCTGGGCCGCCTAGAGAGAAGAAGGAGAGGGGCGGCCCGTGCCGGGAAAAAAAAGAAAGGGAGGGGGAGTTGGGCCACGCGGAGGCAGGCAGAGAAAGGGGAGGAGGAAGAGGTTTCGGCCAGTACAAGATTTGGAAATGAAATTTTGAATATTTCAAGAATTTGAATTATTGGGTTCTTAATTTATGTGGAATTCAAATGATTTCGTCAAATAAAATCCAAACGAATAAAAGGGAACAGAAACAAGCACTTGGTCACCCTCAATTTTTAATATTTTGAAATTTTCGAATTTAGAGAATTTTATTTTAAATAAGACTTTGTCTTTTGAAAGAAGGAAAGGAGGGAGAAAATGTTAGGGTTTTGTTAGATACATTTTGGATTTTTGAAATTTTAAATTGGACTTAAATTTCGGGATGTCACACATCTACCTCACTTAAAAGAAATCTCATCCTCAAGATTTGTACCATTGGGTGGTTGGGAAACCGGACTCATCTCCTCGGTTCTGGTAACTTGAGCTCCATATAGTGACTTCTAGGAAGAGTTTCCTGATCGTTCATCTTTACTAGGCATGTGGCAGTTTGCATAATCTGTCTGTATCACTATTCATGGATCACCTTTCTGAATATTTTAGTCTTCAAAATTATCCACAAAGGTGGGCTTACTAAGGTTCCCAATAAATCCAGGTGGTACTGTATTCCTTATTTATCTTATCCATTTTATGAAAAGGTGTTTTGGCTCCAACGGCTAGGTGATTTGCCTTTGATCTGTAATTACCGGGGTTTATAAATTATATATTCTAGCATCATATACTCCTTATTGTTTCTCCGCTTATGGCTTTATTCATTCATTTTTATTACTATGAATTTTTTTACTGTTACCTTCCGGGTTGTTGCTTGACAGTGCTACCTTGTGTCTTTATTTTGGGATAACTGGAGATCCGATTCCTGACTCTACCAGTCGACTAGCAACGAGGCGCTACCCACATAAAAGAAATTTTTAACTCGGGGTGCCGAGGTCGATATTCCACATGGATCTCAAATATTGGGCCCTTTAGGAAGGGTTCCAGGTAACACGACTGGTGATCCAACTGGTTAGCTATCTCTGATGATCTAGTGGTGCACGGTCGACCATATTGTTCGATACTCCTTAAGCCCAGCGGTATGATTGAAGTATATGTAGGAGTCAATTTTATACTCCTTGAGATCCAAAAGTCCAGGGTACTTAGCTCCCACGCATAAGATGTCGTCTTGATCCATGGGGAGCATCGGCTCATGGCTACTTACTGTAGAGTATCCATGCCCTGGTGACTATAAAATACCATTATATTCTGATGGGTCAGAGTGATATTATCCGTTGATCAGGTGGCAGTGTTGTAGCAGTAATGCTCTTAAGCTGACTGCACTGTAGATTTCGTCTCGGTTTCCAAGATTTTATGCTTCCAGATCCATGTATCCTAGGGGGTATGGCTCGCATTTTCTCTCTTTATCAAAGTGTGAGTGAGCATTCCCTGTAGTACTATTCTTTTATTCAGGTGTTAAGATCTATTCCAATGTGCTGATAACCACACACTTAAAAATTTTCCTTGCGACATATGTTTGATCCTAGTTCCACGGACTCCCTTTCTTAATCCTAATTTTTCTTGGGACTCACTGCATTATATATCCAATTGTGTTCGGCATAAAATATGCTTATCACGATATAGTGGCATCGCTCTACAGGACACCTGATGCCTTGTGACCATATGTGGAGGTCATATAACTGAGAACAAATCCTTAATTGCCACATATTTTTTCCTGAACAGATTGCTATGAGTGTCCATGCTCATAGCATTAATTAAACTTCTGACGTTCTCGTGGTACCTTCAGATGGAGTCTCCACTATCTGTTATATTGTCTTGTCGGCAGGTAGCAAGTCCTACAGAGGTGAACAAAGATATGAACCATTTATCCATATTGTCTCCTCCATTATTACGGTCAAGGTTTTGATTAGATTCAGTTTCTTTATGTATTTTGCTTTGTTACGGTGGAGCAGTACTTCCTGTACATGTATACCCTGTGTCGGTGAGTTGTTGTCTTTGCCAACCTCATTCCTTATTTTACTCCTTAACTTGGAGGTGGCTAAATGAGATTCCTATTTTCTTATTATTATTTTTTTGATCTCCGTGTCCGGCTAGGTTCTTATTGCTAGTCAAGTGAGGTTTGGGAGAAGGTTTGGTCTCGGGCACTGATTTTAATGTTACAACTATTGTACTGATGTTCTAGTTGTTTAATGCACACAAGCATACAAACAGAAAACGAAAAACGCAAACAACGTAATTTATTAGTTGTTATTGTTTTAGATGTATGCGCACTAAGAGGTGGCTTCAATGTTTTAGGTGGCTTTGACTATTGGTCTTTATTCGATTTACTCTTACCGTTGGCCAAAATTTCTCTTTGCTCAAGGTAACACGTCGTTCAACTTGATCAGGTGAGCAGAGTCGTTGATCTCGCTTTTCACCTCTTGGTCATGCACGGTGTTTCAACGAATTCAAGCGTTATTGCTCTGCTTGGTTTTTTTCTTTAGCTGTAACGATTACATTGTATTCTGCCAGTAGTTCGAATCACTTCTCATTTACTGTCTTGTTGCTGGTGTACCTTCATACTTCTTGGTATGTGGATGATTCTCTTGTCCTTTTCATATTCCAAATGATCTCATATTCCCAGTGAAACCCTACCCTACTTAAAGAAATAGTGTCATACTATAATCTTAGTACATACTCCACTTTTACTTCAAGTGGGTAGTGTTAATTATCAAGCATTCCAAGGAACTATTATTATTCTGGTAACCATTGAAACTATAACTTGTATCCCCAAACTGTTAGGTTAATACAAGCGTGCTATTTCTTCGAGTAGCATTCCCTGCTGACTTCTCCAAACTATTCATATGAATTCTTTTCCCAGTGGCAATGGTAGCACCAAGGAATAAGGTCAGAGTCTTTCATCCACGGTATTCCAACTTTCCCATCTTGGATACTCCTTCATCTTATTTCAGATCTTGGGGTTTTTTGCAGTCCTTCGGGTAGGTTTCCATGGCAGTTCGTGTAGTGGAACTGGTCTTCTTTAGACTTCTCTTATAGGACTCATCTTTTGACATCGAGCGTACGGTATAAAGGCATTTGCAATAGAGGTAGGAAAGAAAGAAGTGTTATAATATAGTTTGTATCAAAATAGTCGATATCCATTGGAAAAAGCCTACGATTTTGTCCTACAGCAAAGTATTGCTCTGATACCACCTTGTCGCACCCTATTTCTGAGATACACTGTGCATCACGTATCAGTCCTAGATCAGTAGCTAATACGCAGAAACATAACAGAATGTAAATCAAAAGCATACTTCGAATAGAGTAATATACCTGATATCAGACCATTAGAGGCATAATGGCAAGGATTAAAATATCTACAACCATTTTACTAGCTAGAGGTTAGGCAGACAGCAGAAAACATGGTCCAAAGCCACAAGCAAACTTGGAAAGCAGAACAAAAACCCAACACGTTGTCCTCTTCTACGCATCTTCTCTGTCTAAAATCACAGTTGCAAATGAGTGAGTACATAAGGTACTCAGCAAGCTCTAACACTAAACAAAGGTATATATATATCGATGTGTATTTGGTTGTAGCAAGATAAAGTTGTAGGGATTGCTTTTGCGAAAAGCCAGATTTTTTCGTAGGGTTCAGAAGCTTTGCAAAGGGAGGCAACACATTTATTTCCACATTTTAGTAGATTGGTCCTAGTGGAGATGCTCATCTATCCTCTCAGTACCCAAGTTTTTAAATGGGCCGCTGGCACGCAACCGTACCGACCCCTAGCACACCGTCAACTCTTTTCAAAACACGGGCACCTACACGCATCCACTCCAACAAGGATAATATGAAGACTAATCAAAGTGAGTCCAAGCTGTATTGTGTCAATAACGTGAAACAGGATGGATTTTTACACTCTGCAGAAGTTGTATACTGTACCCACAGCCTATGCACTTTCGCGAGCAAGAGTAGCATAACGTTTACTCCAACACTACAAGTGTTACCACAGAATCCACCTCAAGATGCATCCAGGGGTCATCCACCTGGGTTTTCTAGGCCTCGACGACGCGATAGTACATTCCCAAAGATAGACCGTACGGCAATTCACTTTCCTCGTCCTTTCCTGGAATTCCCTCAAAGGGAGACACCATAGACTAGGGGCTATATCAATGGGCAATATGATCCCACGACACGGGCCATTACTTTTATCGATGAACGGACTGTGAGCATCTCACGTCTTCTCCTGGCCTCTTGTGTTCTACCGACCACCTTAGGAGCTCGATGTAGATAACTAAAGAGGCAGAGTAAGTCTCGCCCATACAGATTTTGTGGTTGCATGAAATCACTACATTCAAATCCGATGAAACGGTCCTTATATGGCAGGGGCGATGCACTTGTCCACAACTGGTGGACCAAAATGAAGCTTAACACCTACCACATCGCCTTTCACATGAAGCCCCACCCCGCGACCAAAACACCCTTCTTCACATAGCACAAGTTGCACTATCATCCATCCCATTTTATTTTACTCATACCACCAAACTTATTTTGACACATTTCATAAATGATTGATGTATGGTGTGGCGATGCATCGCATCGCATGAGAGTTTCTAAGCATTCTAATATCAAGCCAACTTCTCATTCGTTAAAAGATTTTAACAACGGAAATCCTATAGTTAACAAGGGGCATCGTCAACAGGTAATCAAGGTAATCAATATTATTGTCTACTAACTGACATTAATATCAATACATTAATAAATCAAATAGGATTATAACTACCCAACCTTTTAAACCAACATATCATGCAAAGCAGTATAGACACGCGCTATAGGAGCATTAGCAAAACATAGGTTGGACATGGTCAAAGAGTTAGAGCTTGCCTGCAAATACTTGATCTTCATAGTTTAAATCTTCAAAGCTTTGAGCCTTTAGTCTTCTTCGAAATCTAACTCTTTGATCTCTAACTTTATGTTGAAGTCTTTGGCTTTTCCTTATGAACCGGCTCTTCTGGTTCCTCTTTAACTTCTTGCCCTTCCGTGGACTCAGCATCATCTACGCGATATATTACGCCCAATAAAACTACCGTAAAAGAAACAAAGTTCGAGAAGAATCGATAAGATCCAGTAAACTTCGGATAAGAACCAGTTAAACTCTGCAACAAAACCTATGGCAAGTCATGCATGTTGCGGTTGTTGCTGCGCCAAACGCAGCTTGCGGAGTGTGTACTGGACTAGTGATGAGCTACGCGTACCCATGGTTATGAACAGGGTAAGTTGTGTGCACGGGTCATTTTGCTAGCAACACTAAAGCCTTTATGGTAGGAATTCATAGAACGCGTGCATTAATAGCGTGGTTGGTACATGGTGTGTCATTTTATGTAAAATTCTACCTTAATACTATTCTCTATGAATTAGCAATTGGGTTATAGATTCATTTAGACTTTTATTTAATGTGTAGGTGGGTACATTGGCGTGTGCAAGCATTATTGAGTGGAAGCAGCACTAATGCCATTATATGGATGTGAACTCATATAAGGTAGGTGCTGAGAGTGTACCCAAGGCGTACCATTTTATGTGTAGCCTTAACTTATTACTAGTTACTACGGCTGGCGATTTAGACTCCTTTCAACTTATATTTAGTGTTCAAGCGATAGAGTTTCCGTAATACGGGCTCATGAATGTTTCCGGTGCATGCTGTGCATTTATGCTTGCTTAGAAACTATGTCCGTGGGTCATTGTTATGGTCATCGTTGAAAACAACGAGGGTTTGTCGATATGCCACGTGGTGTTTGCATGACGAGCATGGCATGCATATCCTAGGTTCGGGTGGTCGTGCATGGGCATAGGTAGTAGTGGTATGTGGCTAGGCTTATCTCTAGCACTTCATATATACACAGGTGAGATGTGGGTGTATATAGGCGGTATAAATTATAGATGAGTGCAGTCTATCGTGTACCATTTGATTATTTAGTTTTGAACACGTAGACTTTAGTGCTTAGATGCACATCTATAAGGGTGAGCTAAATGTGGATATGCAATGATGAGTGTACCTAGTGTGTGGTGTATTATTTTATGTGCTGTCCTATTTAGTACCGTACGTTAGCAAGTGATCATTAATTAATCATTTTATGATATATTTATTTAGTGTATAATATGCATGGACCAACAATTACTAGAGACTAATTATTTAATTTTCCTAGTATGTAATTATTTTCTGATGATTGTGGAGTGCTTAAAGATCAAATCTTAAAATAATTATACCACTAAAACTAATAAGTGACATATGTACTAATGCAGGGTAAGATATGATTGCTTCTTAATGAATCATGACTACTTACTAGATTTCACATTTATACTTAAATTATTATATCTGCAGGTTGTGCGTGCTCTAATGAATGCTAAGAACATAACGAAATGCATTCTAATTATGATATGGTTTCATGCTATAATATGCAATAAAATACCAAATTAAGAATGAATAATAACCACAGGGAAAACAAAAGTAAATTAAATAAAAACTAATAAGATCCAAAATTAGAGAGAACCTGAATGATAAGAGAGGCTTGAAGCTGGAATGTGCCGATGTGGTGAATGTTGGAGTTGGAGAGGATTCAAATATATTGGACAGTGGATGGTATTTGTCAAGATGTTATATGTTTTGAGATAATATGAGGGATTATGGTAATTTCGAGATTTTAGGAGTGGTGCTAATGGATAGCTTGTGTTATGATTTATGTGTGAGCACAGGAACCGATGAAATCGGTGCTACGAGCACATAGATACAGGTATTTGAGGATGTAGGGATTAAAATGCGAAGGCTTAGAAGTTTCAAGGGCTTGATGGTAATAATCAGAAGGTTCTAGGGACCTTTTTGTAATTAATAGAAAAGGTATTCAGGGAAAAATTTATAATTACAAAAAACTAAAGGGGCTGCACGTAAGAGGATAGGGCTATGTTGTAAATAATACAAAGGTCAAGGGAGTCTTTTCTGAAAACACTGGGCTAGAACTTTATATGGAGGAATATGGAGGGCTTTTCTGTAAAAGAGAGGTTTTACCGTGAGGGAGGGGAGCCGGTGTTCTGGCCAGAGAAGGGAGAGGGCGCCACGGCATTGGGGGACAGGGGAGGGGGAAGACGACTCGAGGTGGCCGGAAGAGGAGGTAGACGGCGCGGTGAAGGACGCGGCGGCTTAGGCACGCCGGGCAGTCGCGGCGCAGCAACATCGAGGGGCAGGTACGGTGTGCAGTGCTGTGCAGGAGCGGCGCTGGGCTGATAGTGGCGTAGGGAAGAGAGAGAGCTTGGTTTCCAGGGAAATGGAGGCCGAGCACGGCAAATTTGTAGATGGACGGAGGAGTAGCGGCCACAACATCGTTCGGTCGGTAAGCCGACAAACGGCAGTGAAGGCGGCGGTGTACACGTCGGCCTGTCGAGAGGAGAAGCAACCGCACATCGGCCTGTCAGGGGAGGAGGAGCAGCCGCACGTCGGCCTGTCAGGGCAGGAGGAGGAGCCGCACGTCGACCTGTCGAGGAAGCAGCGATGAACATACAAAAATCTTGGTGGGAATCTCTATTGTTTGGTGATAGCTGATGATTTCTTTCGGTATTCATGGACCATCTTTCTTGAAGACAAAGCACAAGCTTTCACGAAGTTCACAAAGAGGGCCCAAAATGAATTTGAAGCAAAGATGAAGAAGATTAGGAATGACAATGGGACTGAGTTCAAAAATTCTACCATCGAAGAATATTGTGATGATCTTGGAATCAAACATGAGTTTCGGCTACCTACACCCAATAGCAAAATGGTGTAGTTGAGAGAAAGAATAGGACCCTAATCTCTCTTGCTAGGGCTATGTTGGATGAATATGAAACCATAGAAAGGTTTTGGGTTGAGGCTATCAACAGCGCTTGCTACACTTCCAATCGAGTGTATCTTCATCGGCTCCTAAAGAAGACTCCCTATGAGCTCTTGGTGGGAAGAAAGCCTAACTTGGCATACTTCCAGGTCTTTGGTTGCAAGTTCTATATCCTCAAGAAGGGGGAAGAGGCTAGGGAAATTTGAGAAGGAGACCGACATTGGATTTCTAGTTAGGTATTCCGGTAACTCTAAAGCTTATCGTGTTTTCAATACTACTGCTGGAATGGTAGAAGAGTCTTGGTGATGTGCAATTTGATGAACATAATGGTTTTAATGTAGATGATGAGCCTTTGGAGGAGGCAATGAGGAAGATGCCCGTGGGAGAAGTTCTTCCTAGAGAAGATGATGAGCCATATACTCCACCACCGGCACCGGAAACATCAACCTCTACATAACAAGAAACCACTATATCAACAAATCAAGCACAAGACTTGATTAATGCTCAAGCTCCAAGTGATCATCCTTAAGAGCCTACTACCCCAAGAAACCAAGCAACCTCTACATCAAGTACAACACCATCATGCCCAAGAAAAGCACCAAGAGAGGAGGAAGGTTGCAGCTCACCGCTCTAATAATAAGATACCATCATCTCCAAGGAACAAGCTCTTCATGACGCTTAAGATGCCTCACCGCTTCAAGCTCCAGCGACTCAAGAGGCTCCAAAGAGGCTCAACCCCATTGTTCAAGATCACGTAAGTGACTTTAACCTTGGGAGTCGCTCTCAAGGGGTTAAAACTAGGAGAAATCAATATATGTCCAATTATACTAACGATGAATCTGCTAATATTTCTTGTGAAAATTTATCTTTTGTGTCTTTGATAGAGCCAAATAATATTGATGAAGCTGTGGAGGATCATAAATAGATGCTTTCCGTACAAGAAGAGCTCAATAACTTCGAGAGTAATCAAGTACAGGAGTTGGTGAAGAGGCCCAAGAACAAGAATTTTATCGGTGCCAAGTGGGTATTCAAAAACAATCAAGATGAAAATGGCAATGTTGTGAGGAACAAAGCAAAGCTCGTGGCCAAAGGTTACTCACAAGTAGATGGAGTTGATTTCGATGAAACCTTTGCCCCGTTACTTGCTTATGCTTTACATTTTAACTTCAAATTGTATCAAATAGATGTGAAGAGCGCTTTTCTTGATGGTTATATTAATGAGCAAGTATTTTGTAGAGCAACCATTTGGCTTTGAAGACCCCAAGCATCCCGACAATGTCTTCAAATTGAGAAAAGCGTCGTATGGGTTCAAGCAAGCTCCAAGGGTGTGGTATGGAGACTAAGAGACTTCCTCACCGGCAAGGGCTTCAAAATAGAGAGTATTGACAACACTTTTTTACTAGACATATTGATAAAGATATTTTCATTTTCCAAATTTATGTTGATGATATCATTACCGGATCCACTAATAAAGCATATAATGAAGAATTTCGTGAACTAATGGCCAAGGAATTTGAGATGTCCATGGTAGGTGAACTTCATTTGTTCCTCGGGTTTCAAGCAAATGAAAGGAGGAGCATTCATATATCACGAGAAGTATACAAGGGAGCTCCTCAAATGCTTTGGAATGGAGTCAAAGCCAATCAAGGCACCAATGGCCACCAACGGTATTCTTGGGCCGGATGAGAAGGGTAAATCGGTTGACAAAAAGCTTTATAGATCCATGATCAGGTCTATTTTATATCTTACTGCATCTCGGCCGGATATCATGTTTAGTGTATGCTTATATGCTTATTATCAAGCTAACCCTAAGGAATCTCATTTAAGTGCTGTCAAAAGGATCCTTAGGTACCTTATGTATACACGAACCATGGGCCTTTGGTATCCAAAGGATGATGGTTTTGATCTTGTTGGCTACTTCGACTCGGATTTCGCCAAGTGCAAAGTGAGGAGAAAGAGTACCTCCGGTGGTTGTCAATTTCTTAGGAGATCTTTAGTTGCTTTGAGTCAAAGAAGTAAAATGTCATGGCTATTTCAACGGCCGAAGCAGAATATGTGACAATCGGTGCTTGTTGTGCTTAACTTCTCCATATGAAGCAAACTCTTATGGATTATGGGCTGAAATATGATCAAATCCCTCTATATTGTGATTGTGAGAGTGCTATCATTATGGCTTTTCATAAAGGTGATCATGGTCATGCAAAACATATTGAAGTTAAATATCACTTTATTAGGGATCATATGGCAAAGAAAGATATTGATCTTATAAGTGTGAGGACCTTTGATCAATTGGCCGACATCTTTACCAAACCTCTTGATAAGCAGAATTTCAACCGGCTAAGAGGAGAGCTCAACATTCTTGACTTATCAAACTTCACATGAGTAATCTCCAAAGCTTAGCATCTTCTTCTATATATTTGTTTGCTTGTGTGCACTGAGCCACCATTCACAAAAGCTGGCGGTAGCATGCTGTGGTGCAAAGTCTGGAATGTCAAACCACCTAATTAGGAGGGGCCAAACCTCCCTTACCAACAAACAGCCATCAAGCAGATGATTAATGGTCTCAACCGCTTGATCACAGAGAGGTACTTGGATGTGGTAAATCTTTCCAAGCTAGATGATCCGCTATCCAACACAGATTGTGGGCCACTAGCCACATGAAGAACCAGCATTTTCTAGGCCTATGATTTCGAAATGAGTTTCCAAGGCCACCATTCAACTGATCATTGACCGGGTTGCAGATCAGCTGGCGGGTTCGAAGGCAGACCTGATGGACCGAGCAGAAGGGTCGTGCATGTTCATAATGACCGTGACCATAATGTATGCTGCTCTGGCACTTGATTTGCCTTCCTGGGCAAATAAGGATTTTGATAAAGTTCGGAAATTTAAGGATTCTTCTGGAGAGGAAGAAAGGAAGCAAATGGATTATGGAGGTCATCGTCCCCTTGTGTGGCCCAAGGTTTGTAGACCTTTTGAGCTGGGAGGCTCGGTATTCATGATCTTAAATCTCTTGGCTGAGCTTTGAGGATGAGGTAGGTGTGGCTCGCTAAGACCCAATCAGACAAACCGTGAGCAGAATTTCCCATTCAGGTTCACGCGTCAGTGATCAGTCAAAGCCCTCTTTGCCATGGCAGTAACCTCAGTCGTGGAAGATGGCAGCTCCACGCTGTTCTGGACAGACAACTGGTTACATTGAAAATCCATTTCGTTGATAGCTCCCACCTGCCTCGCCTAGTTCCAAAACGCAGATCGAACAAATGCACGGTGAAGGAGGCTTTGGTGAATAATACGTGGATACAGGACATTCAAGGGGCCCTGTCAGTTGCAGCACTTGCTGAATTTTTCGACCTCTGGGATGTGGTGATGGAATGCAAGCTTTGGCCAGAGGAGCAGGATGTACACCGGCCGGTGGCAGTTTACTGCAAATGGATAGTATTCCTCCAAGACTGCTTACGCCACGATGTTCACTGGAATTATAATTTTTTTTTGAGACCTCTCCTACCGAATACAGCTATAGTATCTGTCTTTGTACACACTCACACCCCAACACATATACACACCTCGCGTATAATTCTAGACCTACAACTATACCCAGCAACTAACTCGTGTTCTTTCAGAGATCACCGAACTGCAAAGTCCGATGTGCAATGGGGACGTCCCCCTCCCATTGTGGTTCCACGCGTGAGAGGCATTGTACCTGAAATTTATTAGAAAGGGAACAATGTCCCTGGTGAGAAACCCGAGTCGATCAAAAGGATCGAACTCGTGCGGCCGCGCTCGCACCCAGAGCCGCTGGCCAGCCGAGCTCACGCTCGTTCTCCACTGGAATTATAATTTATAACATGCGTGACCATTTTTTTACTAAAAAACTGAAAGATCTTTGTTTTTTTTATTTTTGTCATGTGAATTTCAATTTTGCAGGCGCAATGTGTTTGAAGTATCTGGAGCAGAATAACCAAACTAATGATTTGATTTTCACAACAGAAAAAGTCCATTTTACTCCTCCGAACAATTACTTTGTCTGTTTAACCCCTAAACAAAATATTGGTTCATTTTACTCCACGAAACTACTCAAAGTGGTGCAATATAAACTACTCAAAGTGGTGCAATATACTCCGTATGCAATTTATTATTTTTTACAATTTGAATTCAAACATCAATTTTTGCGTGGTGGCAGAGTATATCATTCCCTATGTTAAAAAATTATATTATATTTTCAAAATAATATTCATAGTTTAATAGAATCTAATAGTATCGTAACAACATTTATATAAAAATACATAAAAAGTACCTAGAAAAGTTATTAAATATTTTGTAGCATTGAGCGTACTATCAATAACCTTTGTACAAAATTTGAGCTTCGAATTCATACTGGACAAAGAGAAACAAAAATGAACCAATTTAAATAGTTTGAGTGAGTAAATTGTGTCAAGATTTTGTTTAGGCGGTTAAACGGACAAAGTGACTTGTTTAGGGGAGTAAAATGAGCCTTTTACAAAAAATTACGCTTGAACGACTGACATCAATTTACGGATCGCTTGGCTTGCTCATGCCGTTGGTGTTCCTACATGCCAATATTTACATTCCAAACCCGGCCGGTAAATGAAAGTGTAAAAACATGTCTCATTTAATCATGCATGTCAGTTGTTCTGTACTAGGAATAAAATCCTATCACCATTTTTAGAAACAAAATCACAAAAGATATTTATTTTCTTAAAAAAAAAATACAAGCCTTGTTCTTATTACAGCATTATTGCAATTAGAGAGGAAAGGCAAGTTGGAGAAACTGCATGCTTGATTTGTCTGTCCATCCAGTTTGGCTCCAGTAACTCTGCACTCCTCCCGCAGGCATCCAGCAGCAGCCAACTACGCAACGTGTAGGCAGGCTTATTACTTGGAACATGCAGCTACAACCTCTTCATGGCATAGCTCAAAGCAGCTAACACGGACTGCTCCACCGTGCATATGAAGATAATGAACACTGCTACAACTGCTAACGTCATTAGAATGTTGTTACATTTGTTGTGTGCAGCCACGCCAAGGATTCCCACCATCGGCTCTGGCAGAGTTTCATGCTGCTGTTCGGTGCCACCATCCGCACCTACCGGTATGGCTGAGGCCGCGCTAGCTGCTGCTGCGCTCCCGACGACAGGGTCAGCACCTCAGTGCGCCGCCCATTCACGATGGGGGAAATTGAAGGGAATGGACAGGCGGGTTCTTCTTCGCAAGCGAAGGCGCGGGCACGAGCACCGCCCCCACACGTCGGGTCCATGGCCTGGTCACCAGATCCAACGACGGCGGTGGCAGATGAGAGAGAGAGACAGGGACGAGGGACAGGGGTTGGGGGAGAGTCGTGAGCTTGCACGATAGTATCAGCTAGCGAGTCGTGAGGACGGAGAGGTGTGGAATCGATTTGATACCGGACGGGGGAGGAGGGAGTCAAGATTGTATACGCTGGTATCCCATTGCGTGTAATGCGATTGCCTCGAATCGGTAAACAAACAGAAGTAACGTAGTTAAATACCTTTTGGGATCTTAATTCGATACAAATATCTGAACCAAACATGTTCCAAGCTTCTTTCTCCTCTAATCGTCACAAACGGCAACTGTAGCCTTGCGGTTCTTTTCTCCTGCACGCTTCAGACGGTGGTGTGGCCTGTGGGCGTACGGCATACATACACTTCAAGCTAGAGACAAAAACTTCGTATTTTTGAGAGGGGCAATTGCATGGTTACCCCTATTTTAGGAGACAATTCTGATAATAAATTTGCTTTTAAGATTTTACAAAAACAGACCTTTTTTTAATCTGAACCAATAAATTGCCTTTGTTCTGTTATGTACTCTTAACAGTGTTAAAGAGCATGCAAGAAGATAGAAATACCCTTTACAATTTTACCTACGTTTTCTCGTAGTTTTTGCATATTTGCTCCTATTTTGACTTGACCCAATATAAAAGCAATATTTTAGCAACATTTATAGTCGAATTTGACAAACATATTTGAGAATATTTTTTCAGTATTTTCACAACACTTATAGCGGTCAATTATTTCCACAATAATATTTAAAAGTAGAATCACACAATATTTAGACATCACATAAGCATAAGCATGATAATAGTTTAAAGGCTCTTTAAAAAGTGAAAAAAAAATTCGATTTACTATTGTGAAATTGAACTAAAATTTCTATATTTTTAAAGGGACCTGAAATAGAGGACATATAATCATAATGACAACATGATACATGCATTCATTATTTTCTCAGCACGGGGAAACAAATAACATATTTACGGAAACTCTTACAATATCATATTACTCATCATGCCGAAAGGCTAATCCACTTTACATCAAACAAACTCCACAATAGAGGCGCATCGAGCAAGAAATTGTCAATATAAGTAGCGGTAAACGTTAAATTCCTAAAGGAAAAATCGTGCCTAAGGTGGTTAAGCGAGACTGACTTCCAGACACCTGCCATTCTTCACGACCGTTAATTTCTGCCTGTGTTCACTACACTACACAATATCTTCAGGACACAGCGAGTACCTTGCTTACAAATGGTTTCTGCTGTGCCAAGTGTTCTCACTGCCAAGCAAAAATGGGCAATCAATATCATCCACCATACGAGCTCAGCCGAAATAGTCTGCAGCATGTCAATGGAACATGATGTGCAAGGCTGGAAATGAAGCAAAAATGACCAAAACATTAGTGAGGCTGCAACATACTTCAGAGATTCTGCTGAAAGAGGTTAGTTGAAGTGTTTTTGAGTCTGCAGCTCATTCTCACATGGACATCTCCAAAAGTGTACCTGAGTGCACAGTTAAAGTGACAATGCCAAAACAGATGAAATGGAAAAATAGGAAACGATGGAACACTGGGTTGCAGACCTTTATTCGCAGTGTTCTGGAAAGGCACATCG
>BCLG01000102.1:205331-244751 GCA_001602295.1 Zoysia matrella
GCCCGAGCAGCCCCGTGCAGCTCACGGCGTGCCCGCCCCTGCAGCCAGCGCCGCCTGAGCCGGCCAGAAGACCAGCGCCGCCCTGCACCAGCGCCGCCGGGCACGATAATGTTAGGTTTAGGGTGAGAAAAGGGATAGAATGAGTCGGGTGTGGACCAGTGGAATCCAAATGAGTACGGAACCGAGGGGGTAATTTTGTCCTTACTATTTTCTAAATAATTTTATAAATTGATTTAATCCTTGGAATTTATTTACAGTGACAGAGTTATAAAGCAGAGGCAAACCGTACGTTCCGATTAAAATATAAGTTTATTTTTATAAAATCAAAAATAAGTCCATTATCAAAATTGGCTAACAGGAGCAACCATGTAATTGCTCCTTTTTGAAAAAAAAAATCAAGTACAGTAGAACTCGACTGAGTTATAAAATTGAACACATCCATATTTGTGAAATCATTTATCAGAATCCATATGCTCATCTCTGTAACCCGTAATGTACAGAAATTAGAAAAAAAACTGAGTCTAACACCACAAAAAATTAATCCTCCGCCTCATGTTCACTACATCTTGAACATGCAACAATGCCATCATCTAATATAAATCATATATTTAGCCTCCTGATCCTATACATTTGCTTAGCAATACTACACAACTTACAAAACAAGAGTAAAAGGCTAAGTGCTTCTTTGGAATGCAGTATATTTTTATAGAAATCGTACAGAAATTTCACAAAAATCAGTTATTTAATCTGTATCAGAGCGGATTACGTCAGCGTAGCATGGCCACAAGGGCTAGTCTAAAATAAAGGCCTGATTGGGAGAGCTCCAATTGTTTTTATTTTTAAGAGATGACAGAGCTACAATTGTTGGAGCTGTCTATTGTAACTCCAAAAACTCATGCAGCTGGAGCTAAAATAGTTGTTGGTTTTGATAAGCCATATAGTACACGTTTTAGGCTATACTGAAGGCATAAGGCACTTTAATTTGGCTCATAACTGTAGATAGAAGGAATCCCGGAGTAGCCCTGCCAATCAGAGGAGCTATTGTTACAATTGCATGCAGGTATCAAAACTTACGACATGTTTGTTTCACGAAATTGTAACGTCATCGAACACGCAGCGGTTTCCCAGTCCGTTACATTAGTTTGGTAAATGGGTCACCGGATTCGGATACCCAGTATTCCGATACCGGACTTCACATCTACGAAACAGCCCTGAGGCCCCCGGTTTCGAATCGATACGGGCCCCGTTTCTCTCGCCTAGTCGCGCGACTTGCTCATGACTGGACGCCATGATTGCCGCCACCAGCCAGTCCGTCGCCGTCGCCGCCACCGCTGCCGAGAGCACCACCGCGCGTCCTCCTTTCTAGTATCTTTCCTCTCAATCCCCCGTCTCTTACCATTCTCCTTGTTTTAACCCTAGGTTGACCGCCTCCGCCGCTTGCAGACCAGCGCCGCCGGCCGCCTCTGAGGAGCACCACCGCTCCTCCACCTGTCGATCCACCGCCTTCGCTAGCAGAAACACTGCCATCGCCTTCTTCTTCTAACCCTAGGCTGACCGCCGCCGTCGCCTACAGACCTGCTGCCGCCGGTCGCCTCCGATGACGAGAGCACCACCGTGCCTCCTCTCCGGTACCTTTCCTCTCCTCTCCCTTTTCTTTCCACTATTCTCCTTGTACTGCAATACTCTTCATTCTTTAAATTTCTAGCTGTTTGGCACCGATGGACCACTGAATTGCAGAGGCACATTTCTACCCTTCAATCCTTCATAGCTCACTAATCGACTTTGTGTTCTGTTTGTATGCTGGGTAGTGATGTTTTTGTGCATTGATAACAAACATTTTATTTTGCATATTGCAGGAAGAATGCTTACAGAGATTGCAGGACCTTATAGAAATTCAGTTAAGACTGGTGGTGCATTAATTTTTATTGCATTGCTGTGGATACTAATGTTGCATATGTCACACTTGTTTAGTGTGTTGGGGGCTAGTTTCTTATTAGTAACATATGAAAAGCTGGATTACTCTGGTTTCTTTTGGCATTGAATTACTGCATAGTAGGTTAATAGCACATCTTAGAAATCAGTAAGATGATTGCATAGGAAACTTTGTGTTCTGTTTTCTTCTCTGATGCTTGTTTGTTGTATACTGATATCAGTTTCCCATGTGTCCAACAGGATTACTCTGGTTTCTCTTGTACTCACTGCTCGGGAGTAGAAGAGAGGGTCTCACCTCATCTTTTGGAGGAAGGAAGGGACTCAAGACCCATGGCCAATCGTCGGTAGGTTTCTTTCACTTTTCGTCATTTCTTGACATGCATACTGATTCTCAAAGCAGAATTACTTTTATTTTTTTTAGTCCTTCGTTGGCAGTTCAGTTTAACCAGTTAAGTCAGTTTAGTCCAGTTTGTGTTCTGTTTTCTTCTGGTCTATTTTTGGCTATTTGGCATGGGACTTGCAGCGTGTCATGTTGTTTGCAATTCTTCTGGTCTACTGCTATGCATTAACGTGTGACGGTTCAGAGATGAACTGACATATAACTATTAATATATCGGTACTATTAATACTGAGATCATTTCTCATGTATTCATAACTTATTTTTTTATGTAGACGATTATGGCTCGCCTACCTTTATCCTCAAGAACTCGAAGAAGGAATATTGCCCTTAGGAATATTTTATCTTCTCTCATTCTCATGTACTATGATATATGGCTACTCATGGCACTAGCATATAGAAGAAAATGCTTGAAAATAGAAAGAAGATTGAAAAATAGGGAGCTTAGAATTCTAAAAATGAATGAACTCATTCGAGAAAGCGATGCTAAGTGTATTAGTGAACTTCGTATGGATAGGAGAACATTTTACACTTTATGTGAGATGCTTAGAGACGTCGGAGGATTGAAAGCTACACAAAATATGACCCCAGAGGAGATAGTTGCACAATTTGTGAACACATTGTCCCATCATTTGAAGAATCGAATCATTGGAAGCTTTTTTTACCGAAGCGGCGAGACAGTTAGTAGACAATTCAACCTTTGTCGCCTAGCTGTCCTAAAATTGCAACATTTGTTGCTTAAGACCCCGGAGCCTATACCCGAGAATACAACTGGTGAGAAATGGAAGTATTTTAAGGTACATTGGTTATTTAGACCTTTTTTTTAATAACAAATACAATTTAGGATTGTGATGCACTTATAATTTCTAACTTGCGCATGTAGAACTGTTTGGGTGCTTTGGATGGAACACATATTAAGGTAACAATACCAACTCATCTAAAAGGAAGGTATAGGTCCAGAAAGGCAGACATTATTACAAATGTTTTGGGCATTTGTGCACCGGATATGCAATTTATCTATGTGCTGCCCGGTTGGGAGGGCTCGGCACACGATGGGCGTATGCTTCAAGATGCAATTTCGAGGCCGAATGGATTGCGTGTACCTCAAGGATGCTACTATCTTGTTGATGCTGGATATACTAACGCAAATGGATTTTTAGCTCTATATCGAGGTCAACGGTACCATTTGGGTGGTTGGACAGCTCAAAATCCACCCGATAGTGCCGAGGAGTACTTCAATATGTGTCATGCCCGTGCAAGAAACAATATAGAGAGAAGCTTTGGAAGGTTAAAGGGAAGATGGGCGATTTTGAGATGTGCTTCTTATTATCCCATAAAGACGCAATGCCATATAATAATGGCATGTGCTCTTCTACACAATTTAATTTTGCAAAAGATGTCTAGAGATCCTATGGAGAGTGAAGAACAATCAATGACAGATTTAATAGAAATCAGCGAGGGAGAAGCGAGTGAACCTGAATTTATCATGGGAGTATCAACCTCAAATGAGCGGACAAATTTTAGAGATTCTCTTCAGCAAGGGATGTATAATACTTATAGGCTTCTAGCTCTCATTGAGATGTGTTTTTTTTCTTTGTAGTACTACTGATTTTTTGTTGGATAATAGCTTCTAAAATGTGTTTTTGACATAGTACCATTGTTTTGTAGACATGGACTGTTTGGAGAGTGCAACAAATGTGTATGGTAGGGGGAAGAACAAAAGGAAGTGGATCGCAATCGAAGATGATGAGCTGCTCAAAGCATTGCATGATATCTCTTTGGATCCTAGGTGGAGGAGTGATGGGAGCTTTAGGAATAGTTACACCTTGGAACTTGAAGCCCGCCTAGCTGAAAAGTTGCCAGATTCAAAAATATCTGCAGTTCCACATATCAATTCAAGGTTAAGGTATTTCAAGACTAAGTATGCTGCATTGGAACAAATGCTAAACAAGAGTGGCTTTACATGGGATAGCAACAAGAATATGCTTCAATGTGAGAAACAACAATATGATGCCCATTGCAAGGTACAACTCTATATGATATAACTCAAATCCTTTACTGTCATTTTGTTTACTTGCTGTCCTGTTCTATTCTGTCAAAGCATTCTGTAGTTCTGTAGCCTAAAAAAATACCTTTTTGTTTACTTGCTGTCTTGTTTTGTGATGATTCTCATAATTCTTTGTCACAGAATAATGTTGATGCTAAAGGTTTGTATGGAGTTCCCTTTCCCTACTATGATGTACTGTCAGCAATATACTCGAAGGATATGGCCAAGGGTGAAGGTGCAGAAGATCTCACTGGTGCTGTAAATAACTTGGACCAAGAATTGGCTGCTGGAAATGGTAATGACCAAGAGGAAGAAGAGGACAGGACATCTAGAGAAACACCTAGACGTTCTTTTGACTCAACATCATCAAGCTCATAGAAGCGCAAGAAAGAGTGGAAAGGGAAGGATAATGTATCAAGTGACCCGCTTCTTGACATGTTCAATGATGTGAGTGGCGATCTGAAGGTTGTGACCAAGTCAGTTGGAATGATGGCACAAGCTATGGAGCGTGAAGCTATGAATCAAGAGAAGGTAATGAGTGATGACCCCCAGCAGAAGCTAAGAGAGAAGACTTGAATTTACCGACGCCAAAGTGACACAAGCTGCTAGTGTGTTTGTGAAAACGCCAGATCAGATGGGCATGTTATTTGCACTTCCTGAAGCACTAAGGAGGGAATACATTGTGAACATGCTTCATGGCAGGTACACCTGCTCTCACTTCTAATCCAGCATTAGGTTCTGTCTGTAAATTTAATTTCACTCTCTTTGTTTTTAAATTGCATGTTATGTTAGCCTGGTTTGCCTTCTATGTCTGAACCTGCCATTGAACTTCTTTTTATTCCCTGTTCTATTTTTTATAGATGAATCAAGAAGAAAAGAGACAGCAGAGATTAGGCTGATGAAGCTTCTCCATCAGCTTTTCAAGATGAAGCAAAAGAGATGCACGCCCAGTTTAGCATATCCAGTTTTATTCTAGACTAGCATGTTATACCGATGAAGTTTCTCCTCACTGCGTGTCCAGATTAGGCCAATGAAGTTTCTCCTCACTGCATGTCCAGATTAGGCCAACGAAGTTTCTCCTTGCTGTTTGTTGTTCCAGATTAGCATGTCCAGTTTTTTATTCTAGACTGTTTGAAAAAGAGATGCTAATAAGCTAGCATAAGAGACCTTGAACAAGCATGTAATCACTGTTTGTAAATTCAGTTAGTCATCACTATTTGTAATTTTAGTTCATCATCACTGTTTGTGGTCCCAGATTATCATGTCTAGTTTGTCTACTGCATTTCATAATATCCATGTCGAGATTAGGCAGTCAGATAGCATTGCCATTATGTTCTAGAGATTATAGTTCTATAATCTCTAGATTTAATAATTTTCTAATGTCCAGATCGAGTAGTACGATTCAATAATTTCCATAATATCCAGATTAGCATGTTCAGATTCAACAATTTTCTATTTTTGAATACTAATACCTGAGCAGCAAACCAAACAATGTATTGGTATCAAATAGCGTTACTAATGTCCAACCAAACAAAACCTGTAATCATCCATTCCCCCACCGAACCCACTGCTTTTTGAAAGCGTTACCGATTACGTTACCAGTTTCCATACCAAACGCTACCTTAGTGTCTTGTATGGGACAATGTATGGGACAATTGCATACAGGTCACAAAACTTAGAGTCCAAGACACAAGACAAATGCAAGTACAAAGAGATACAGAAGCCATGACTGTCAAGAATTGTAAATGACCGTTGTATGTACATGAACGTGTGTGTGCCAGGAGTGCACGCAACTGACCGCATCCATAGGACGTAGTGTTGTGGAACGGCGCCAGAGGCCTCCGCCTACAGCATGAAAAGAGAGAAACCTAGTCTTGTTTTTCCTTTTTATCTTCTCTCTCTACCTGCAGTTGCTTTGATAGCCATAGATACTGAGAACAACTAACTTTAACAGCTAACAACTTTGATCTTATTCACTTAACAAATTAACAAACTGGTCTTATCGTACTAACAAACTCTAATAAACTAACTGATAACTACAGCTGCTGCTGCCATAATACTACTCCCCTCGGTGAAGGACAACTCATCCTCGAGCTATGCCTGAGGGCTCATCCCTCCAGGTTCCCAAAGAAAGAAGAACATTCCTCCTAGTTCCCAAGGAAAAAAAGCCAGACTTGTTTCCTTCTTTGAGAGCGGAAAGCGGTGTTAAGAAGATGGATTGTTTGATCAACTTGGCAAGGATCATCCTATCCATAGTGATCAGTACCATAATGGTGGCTACAGATCACATTGATGAGATGGCCAGCAGTGGTGGAAATGACAGTAGCAGAGCAGCAGGGGTCACTGGAGGTGGAAACTCCGGTGGAGCAGCAAGAGACACAGGAGGTGGCAGCGACGGTGAAGATGACAAAGGCGTCACAGGCAGCAGCTCCAGCAGTGAGGCAGCTGGCACAACGCTTGCCATTGGATGTGATCCTACAGGGGCAGTGGCGCCAAAGGTGCTGATTGTGCAGGTGAAGCTGGAGGCAATGGAATGGTTGAAGGATCCAAGACGTATGGTGGTGATGGTTATGGTGCTGCTGGCGTCACAGGCGGTAGAGACAACTTCATTCCATAGCCGTGATGTGAGCTTCATGGTTGTGGTGGCCACAGGATCTATGGCACCGACAATTGAGGCGATGCACCTTACTGTTCCTAGTACCAATTGTTGGTGAACGGCACCGGGGGTCTCAGCCCATGGCATGGGAAGAGAGAGACTAGTCTTCTTCTTTCTTTTCTCTCTCTACCTGCAGCTGCCTTTATAGCTATAGGCGCGAGGGATAACTAATCTATGATTAACAACCTGATCTTATCCACTTAACAAATCAACAACCTAATCTTATCTTACTAACAAACTCTAACAATCTAACTGATAACTACAGCTGCTGGTACCATAACACGTAGTGGCATGGTGACCTCACGTTGAGATCGTTGCTGAGCATATAGGCATGGTCGACCTTTTCTCCCAGATCCTTTGATCCACGATGTAAGCTCCTGCTGATAGATAAACGAGAGATATCCCAGGAGGATGGTGGGCTTGCCAATTCAGTTGTTTTACATGGTCATGAGAGCCACGATCTAATCTCTTGACCATGTCCGCTTCTTCCTCATTACTTTCCGCAACCAACTTGTTCTTGTCTACAACCCAAGCAGCCACCATGCCAGCGCCATCGTTCAGCCACATGATCCATGTGAAGCTGATGCAGGAGAATTACCTGCAGTAGCAAATACAATTTTGCCATAACTCAGGAGCTAATGACTCCTCGGCTATGTGGATGGATCAATTCCGCAACCGTAGCAGACGATCTATGTCAATGAAGAAGAAGAAGGAGAAGTGAGTCGCAAACTCATTGCCAATTCCGAGTACATGGCTGGTATCACCAGGACAAGTTTTGTGCTGAGTGGAATCATCTCCTCTGTCATTGAGGAAGTGTTCAGCTCCCTCTTCGGCATCACTACCGCACATGGTGCCTGGCGTGTACCGAAGAAGGCGTTCGTGGTGAGCTCACATGCGCACATCATGCAGATATGCATTCAGCTTGCCACGACTCAGAAGAAGGAGAAGCTTGCTGATACACTTGCTGCTATTGATAAGCCACTAGAGAATGAAGAATTCATTGCGTATCAACTTCGCGGCCGGTACGTAGACTATGATCCTCTGGTATTTGTCACCACAGGACTGACTCCTACACGATCAGTGATGTCCACGCGCACATGCTCAATTATGAAATGCGCCTTGAGTAAAATCATTCCAAGTACCAGGTATCTGCTAACATGATCAATAAAAATCAGGTCCAGGGTGGTGGCAGGAACAATCGTGTACGTGGCTGCAACAGTGGTGGTTGTTTCTTCGATGGTGGTTGTCCACATCAGGAAGGGTCTTCTGGCAGCAGCACCAAGGATACAGGGAATGCCGCCCTTCGCTGCTGGATTCGCTTCGAGCACAGCTATCAAGCAGATGACACCAAAGTAGCACCAGCTGCTGCAACAGCCAACACATGCGCAGTTGATCCAAACTGGTATGTCGCTCAGAAGCAATTTGTAATAACCGAGCCCCGAATACGGTTCATGCCCACGCATACGCTGCATTCCACACGTACACAGCAACCCACTTATACTTTCATTCTCGCTCCACGTAAAAGGGTTAACCTAGAGTTACTGTGCTTTGGATCACTAGCTATTTAAGTTGGTCTATCTCTCTTTAAATTAGCAAGAAGGGATTATTTCTCATGGTTTACTCCATACCATAAGCTATGGGAGTTGGGCCTTTTTCTATGGGCCTCACACAATTGACATATCACCAGCAATCTAGAATCACTGACGACACATGAGCAATCTTGGTCGTGAACAAGTCCAAACTGCAAATGAATCTAGTATGGCCATTGCCCAAGTTGGAAATCTTGGTTCAGATAGACCTCTTTACCTAAGTTATATTCTTCATGCACCTAAGTCTAAATCGTTGTCACATCCCAAATTTTAGCCAAGATTTAAAAATTTTGAAATTCAAAATTATCTAGCAAAACCCTAACATTTTCTTTTTCCCTCTCTCTTCTTTCTTTCAAAAGACATAGTCTCATTTAAATTAAAACCTTCAAAATTTGAAATCCTGAGGGTTGTAGACAAGAGCGACTGCCTTGATCTTATCACTCAACAGCGGCTGCAACTTGAGCTCGTGCAAAAAATCCTGAGGGACAATCTCAACTTGCAAACTAGTCGGATCTGTAAGAACCTCTGACTACCTAGACATCAAAGGAGAACAATATGCCTTGCGACTCAAAGCGTCAGCTACCACTTGGCTCTACCCAGGCGATAGTTGATATTAAGGTCGTAATGCTTAAATCAACTCAAGCCATCTTCGCTGCCTCAAGTTAAGCTCCGCCTATGTGAAGATATAACAGATGCTTTTGTGGTCGGTGTAGATCTAACTTCTGTTGCCGATCAGATAGTGCCGCCAAATCTTCAAAGTGTGAACAACAACTGCCAACTCCGGACCGTGCGTCAGGTAGAACAGCTCGTGCTTCTTCAGCTGCCTCTAAGCATGAACAGCTCGTGCTTCTTCAGCTGCCTCTAAGCATAGCAAACCATCTTCTTTTCCTACATCAGAACACAGCCTAAACTGTGACAAGAAAAATCACAAGAAATCAAAAAGTTCTAGTGGATATTCAGCAAGGTTAAAACAGATGCGGATGTCAGTCTCATCTTCAGCTTCTGAAAACTCCTCTCACAAGCATCTGACCAAACAAAAAGTGCTCCCAGCTGGGTCAACTGCATCATTGGCTCGGAGATTGCTGATTTGATAGAAAACCTTGAAGCTTGCCTGTTGACTTTGATCTTTGATGTTGCAGGCCTAGCCTTCGTGTCCTTGTCCTTCTATAGCAGTATCAATGAAAAACTATGAAATCCTTATGGAGCTTGATGGCTTGCAAGGGAAGGGTCTTGTAACAACTTCCAAACACTTGAACTTCTGAAAGGGAATATGTTGATTTTTAGATACAAGGTCTTCATCAGCTCTGATGATAAGATAAAGTATCAGGGCAATCCGTGCTTCAAGGGAGAACTCATCTCACACCTATGCGCTTAACCAGAGGCATAATTCTTTCCACATAGGGGACCACTTTCCGATACTTGGCAAACCAAAACGAAGACGATGTCATCCGAAGGTAGGATGATTAGTGGATAGCAATGGATGAATAAAACATACAAGACTTAAGCAGAGGGGTTCTCAAGCAGATAAGTGTTCTGTCCAAGTAGTCGACGAGATTTTAGGCAACAAAGCATGAAGAAGGGTTGACAAGTAGATAGGAAGTCTAGATATGGTCCTTAATTCGCATCCAAGTTTAAGATTGCGCTCCTATAGTCAAGTATGGCTCTGTAGCACCTGTAAATGACCAAATTTTCTTACCTTTCAATGAGATCCGATCTTACATTCTTTCGCTAATCCCAGGAGGTTAGTGAGCATGTTTATCACAAGTAAACAATCGAGAAACCATAACAGAATAAGTAAACTAGGATAAGATAAATTATTTTAACCAGATCATCCGTAAAACTTATTAAACATCTCATAGCGAAATACTACTAATGAGAATCCAGCAATGGAAACAGCAGCAAAAGCAACAAGCGAAAGCAAACACCAAGATGACCCTCCTCCTCCACATGCAACTCATGTAGGAGCAAACCTCAGTCCTCATCGGAAAAGTAGCCGAAGACAAACTCCTGGCTGACCTCTGAAAAGGATGGGCGTGAAAAGACATGAGTATGTGAATACTCAGTAAATCGCGTGCTATCTATCAATGTATGTCTGCAAAGAAAGTTTCAAGGATGAAAGCTGGCTCAAGTGCTAAATGCAGGTTTTATTTTAAAGCGGTCAAATTTTATTATCTTGACCTGTAGGAATCTTCATTATTTTGAATGGGGGTTTATTTTAAATGCCGGTGTAATCTTCACACTCGACCACAGCTCAAAGGCCGGAGTCCAAAACATTTGAAAAAGAAAGGTGGAGGGAAGAAAACAAAACTACTCATCGAGTAGCACAACTCAGGCGGCATCCTGACATGGGACATGGCAATGCATGTTGACTGTAACTTTGAGGAGTGTATGCACCTGGACCCATATGATGTGGCGCTATAGTAAAGACCGCGGCCGCAGCCTTCGATATAACGACCACACTAGACCCATCCACGAGCTTTGACTGGCGCTACCCATCCTCTAAGAAAGGGATCCCAATTGCTTACGCAACCGGGTCTTAGAGCTGTGAGGAGCCTACCACTGATCAGGTGGGGTATCTCGACCGCATGTGAGGGTTCGTAAAATGACCCACACTAACACAACACCGCCAGTCCACAGGTAAGCAACAAGTCTCAACAAGGTTCAAGATGAAGCTAACTGCCCATACACAGTCACGTGGTGTGCATTGTAAGCAACAGAGGGTATAAGGCTAAAAGAACTCGGTACTTAATTGCTGTGGTAGGCACTCTCTCCAACCTCTATGCTATCGACCAATAAGTCTGATGGAAAGATCTCAGCCCGGATGTTCCCGTTGTACCCGTCACAGATACGCGCATAGGGACTTCATAAAAGTCTCCCAGCATCTCAAACTCCAGTCTGTCCCCGCTAAATAGTGTATAGAATTTTTCGCAAAACTCAACACATTTGAATCACATTTTAGAATCGTTTTTCACAAATTCATTTTATGGTGAGATGTGTGAGATAAGGATAAATAAATAAAATAAGTGTGACTAAACATGGCTAAGCAATTTAAATAAATAATAAAAAAGCAGTCCTTAGGTTCAATATTTGCGGAGCAGTAATAGGCACGGCTTAGGAATGTTGCTAGCAGATTTTAAAATAAGTGGCATGCTATTAGGATTACAAACAAATCATACAGTTTAAAAATTAGGTGCAAAATTGGTCAAGAAGCGCGGTTTGCCTGGCAAGTCTGGGTCATAGTCAAAATCCAGATCCTCGAGCTAAGTGGGTTCTCGGTCTTCCTCCTCGGTGTCTCCAACTGAGCAACAGCATGGAAAACGGGTGAGACACTAATTTACATAACAAATTTAAATTGAATAATTAAATTCAAATTTAAATTGAACTAACCGTTCTGAGATCGGATCCTGACAGTACCTATGCGAAGAGCTCGACGAGATGGATTTAACAGGACAACCTAGGAAAACTTTGGAAACTAAATTGAATTCCTTTGGGACTCTCAAAGATTAACTGTACAAAAAGAATTCCAGAAAAGGGAATTCCAGCTCCAACTGATTCCAAGAGACAACCTGACCGTTCAAACAAGTACCGAGAAATTACTCCGAAGACTCTCCCTGGTGCAAGACCAACCTGATACAGCACACTGACACCGGGCCTAGCAACCTCTTGATTCCTCAACGGCCCATTGGACAGACATTGCAAGCCACAAAACTCAAGCTCAAAGCACAGGGCTGAACCCTCCAAGGCGACCATGCAACAGCCATCCTCCCCACTACCGGCTGGGTCCAAAAGCTCTTTCTTCAACCTCCAGTGCTCCTTTACGCCTGAACTCGAGTGCTACGACACGGCCCCCAACCACCAGCAGGGGCGACCGGATCAGCTCTGACTCGCTGCCCCCCAGAATGCGCCAAAGCCCTCACGACGATGCGCCTCTACCAACGGGCCCAAACACCAGCAGACACAGCTCTACGCGAACCTCAGGACAGCGCACATGACTAGGCTAAGACACGGTCCTCTGACTCTAACTCGCGAGAAAGAAAAGAGATGGGGCGGGTTTGCTCACTGCAGGCTTGAACGAAGGGGCCAGCGTGAGGCTTCACGAAACGAAATCGAAGGCGACGACGGCATAGCGGGAACTGATGCACAACGGCGACGACCTGAGAACAACCTCCACGACGGCCGCTCCTGGTGACTCCGTCGAACTGCAATCGCAACGGCCAACGTTCAGACAATGGCTACAACACGAAACAAGGGGGCAAAACGCAAACTGATGAGGGGAACTGCTCACCGCTGGAGGAAATTGACGGCTGGTTGCTCAGCAGATCGGCGGCAGCAACCCAAACTACGCTTGGCGGTGACCGGTGGCGCGAGCTCTCTCTGGATCCGGTGAAGGAAAACAGCGTGGTGGATGCAGACGCAGTAACTCAGGTGCGAAGGCGATCTTCGAGCTCGTTCTCCTGTCCTTCGCCTGAAACTCGACCAGCTGAGCGCAACAGAGACCAAGGCCAAACTAAAAAAATGAAAAATAGAATAAATTTGCTTAGGTTGTTTTTGCTTGCTTAGTGATAAATAGTTGCTTTGTTTTATTCCCTCCCAATGCCTAGTTTACAATCTAGCATTCTACCAAAATATTGAGTATTGTTGGCCTCAGAATTCACTATGATCTTGAAACTTGTGGGTAGCATAAAGCATGATCCAAGTCTAAGTTGTGTTGGGATATGATACTGTAAAATAGAGATAATATAATCTTGTTTCCAAGTAAGGCTTGATTCCAGAGAATTCGTTTTGAAAGATGAAATTCCTACCAGCGCAATATGTAGCACTTCATTAGGGAACATCCCACACATATGCTACTCAGTATTGCTTTGAGCTTTGTCAAATTGTTGTGACCTTACTGAGATGCTTCGCATGCTTTTATTGATTAAGATACACGTGCACATCATGTTCACTTTGACATGACCATCCATAATCATCCAAATAAAGATAGACTCATTTGAAAATTGTGATATACCGTTCTCTCTAGTTGAATAAAGAGACATGGCTATGAAAAAGAAAGAAAAAATAAAAATGTGCTGAGAATAGCATGAGGAAAAAAAGAAAAAAAACAGAGAGCCATGATCTCAAAATAAAAAGAGAGAGAATCATTCAAAAAAAGAGTCTTATCCACCACCACTTCTACATATCCATACACTTGCACATCTTGATCGTAGAATGTGATTTACTATCTCCTTAGGTCCAGTCTTTGACTTTGCAAAATAAGTAATGCAAGTGTGCCTCGCATCTTTCCCACCTTGAGCTCCACAAAAGCCTTACTTAGTGGTAGGAAAAAGAAAGGTAACTCAAAGCCTTTGGGGAGGAATTAAACACATTGAGTGATTCGAGAGTACCATTTGACGAACATGTTTTACTTGCATAATTTTGAAAACCCCTGGAAAATAAAGTCAAGCAAGGAACAATAAAGTGTACACTTTTGAGCCTTTCTACACTTTTGAGCCTTTCTATCTCTTAACTGCCCAAGACAAGGATAAGCTACAAGCCCTACAGGACTAATATGAAAAGGTGAGTATCATTGGCAACTTATTCAATATAAAGTAGACTAACTATATTGTAGGCATGGTACATGTTGAAAGTAGGACATAGTAGCAACTCCGGATCCATCAAGCCTAACTCTTTATCATTGCTCGACACGAGCAAAGGTTCAGCTTGGGAGAGTTTATTGACGGTGCTTAAGTACCACTTAAACTATCAATAATCCTTGGTAAATAAAGAAAGACTTAGCATTTCATGCATGCATTTTATTTCAAATAATGTAGTTCCACTTATACCTAGAGAAAATGTGTATGCAGGTGAAAATCAACCATATCAAGTGAGAAATGCACCAACATGGTAAAAGTCAACCAACTGATGAATTAGAAGATGCCATATGGCAAGGAATCCACCCTTAGAGATAGAAAGAATATTCTAAAGAATCTCTAGAGGAATCACACAAAAGGCCATCCAGGGAGGGCCTAGGACGAAACTTGGCCTAGAAGGCGGCCTGTTAGCCGACCTTTTGTTAGTGTGAAGCTCGGTCCACTTCCATGTGTTGGCTCCCCTGAGCTTTTTGAAGATATTACCGGGTTCTTTTCACGAGAACCAAGTCACCTCCACCGACCTTTGGAGGCTATAAATAGGATCCTTCACTCCTCATTTACACATACGCTCCTCTTGGATTTCACTCTCACTCACATAGTTCTTCATAGTTCATAGTGGCATTAGATTGGAGGAGTCTCTCACTAGTTTTCAAGTCATCTTGGAGAAGTTAATGAGTGTTCTTCTCAGTATCTTTTCTCTTTTATATTGAGCATGAATAAAGATATAGTTTCCTGTTATTCTCTCTCTTATTATAGTTGTATTTATATTTATGGGTAAGTTGTTCTTGTTTGATGTATTTGTTCATAGACTTGGGTATGATTATACTAAGTTAGAGCCTACATATTGTTATAGTCAATGCAAATTTAGGAGTATGTGCCACGGCATCAGTTCAATGTGCCTTTATTGTGCCTTAATCCTAGCTTTGCTATCCAGAAGCACTACTAAGTTTGGACCCTTTCGCCACTCTCCACATTGCAACGTCACACATTTTGTTGCAATACAATGGTGTTATTTCTTAAGTTCTCAAATTTGGTGGCAATAGGGACAATATTACGATGATTATATTTGTGTTGTTATTTCAACAAAATTGTGTCAATAAATAGATTATATTGCGAGAGCTTATAGTTTGGTTGCAAGTTGTTCCTAACATTGCCGCAAACTAATATGGTTTGTAAATTTTATTTTAGTTGCAATATCTACACGTTATTGCAACAATTTTTACAATCATTGCGAGTATCTAGCACTCTTGCAACATGTATAGTACGTTGTTTGAACTGTCAATTACATTGCAGAAGTCTTTTCTTTTTTGCAATGGAAAATTTATACAATGCAAAAGTCTTTTCTCTTTTGCAACACAAAACTTATATAAAAGTCTTTCCTTTTCTGCAACGTAAAACTTATACATTGCATCTAGTAGGTATGTATTGCTACAAAATTTAATCTGTTGGTATGTAATAGTAGAATTAACTGATAGAAGACTGCTATTGCCACGATTTTGTTTACGTGCCATGCCTCCTCACCTGACATCTAGTATGTGACCCAAACAGCACAACACTGTAACACCATAAAAATTTATTAAATTTAAAATTGTCTACTTTCAATTTATTTAACTGCATTTCATAATTTATCAGAGGACAAAAAAAATTAATAAATTAAGATTGCTAGATTTTTGTTCATGCATGGTATGGCGTATTTTCTTTTTCTGGATTAGTTTCAGCAACATTGAAAAATGTTATGAGATGATATAAATAAAAATAGAAAAAAAATTAGAAAACAAAAAGGAAAGAAGGAGTGCTCAAATTGAGATTTAGAGTTAAAATCTAGTACGCATGACACCAGTCCAAGACTTTGAAAAATGTCACTCTAAGGACCATTATGATTAAGTGGGCTGGTTAATTATTATGTTATGCAGCCTCGAGGTGTGGATTAGCCTAGCGGGAAATGCTCCTAGTCATGACTCGTGACCTAGGCAGATAAGTACAGTTTGACGCCGCCAGATGCCAGCGCCATGGTGTGTGATCTCTTGCCCACCTCTAGGTGTTGGTCTCCCAGCTCTCCCCACAGGATTCTCGAAGGACGAAAGAACACACAGAATCGACGGCAGCACGTGTAGAATCTCAGCGAACACTAGTGCTAGGACTGCACTAGAGGCTGGGAGAACAAGCACACGACTGTGCTGGTCCCTACACTGCTCGAGGCTATGAAGAGTTGGGGCTCCAGGTTTGTCCTTTGCACACAAGATCCTTCAATGATCAATATCATGCATTCATACATGTTCAATAAAAGCCTTTGTACACCCCTACGCAGCAGCCATATCATCAACCTTGGCATCTATCTCTTGTTTCTCCCTTTCTCTTTCAGCGGCCAGTTTCTCCCTGTGCAACTTCTCTGCAGCTTGCATTGCAGCACGTTGTTCTGCCTGTAGGCATTGCATCTCCTATTCCTGCTGCTACCTCTTGAAACATGAGTCCGCATCAGCCCAAACTGAACAGCGAAAACGAATATCCTTGTGAGCAACGCAACTATAAGGATAAATCTGCTAATGGGCAATTTAGTTCATGAGAAACACAGAACAAAGTAAGTCCCCACATCATCCATTATCTTAAAGTCTCTTCTCAATCACAAACATATCAACATATAGGATAACGTGACCATAAATAATTTTTTTGGGCCTCTAAAGGAAAAAAAAACAAATAATAGAGTTCTGCAATAAAAAAAATGGTATAAAGGTAGTAACTGTAGTGTTTCAAGCAATAAGTAAAAGAATCAGATGTACATGTGCCTTTTAATAATATAAAAAAGAAGTATGATGCTAGTACTGTTTCAAGCTAGTAACCATAACGAATTTATTGTTGGTCTCACTGAAGGAAAGAATCAATACCTGATTCAAAATAAATGAAAAATATGAAACTATTAAGAGAGCTATTCTTTAGGGTGGCAAAAGTATCAGTTGTACATCTGCAACTGGATGTACCTCAGTAGTAGGAGGGGAATAACATCCATCTTGTGCATGTTTGTTTGCTCATGTTTGACTATACCAAAGATATTGTTTTCATCCTTTTTTTTCTGTAGGAAGCAATTAATATTCTTCTTTGTGCTGTAGGGTGATGGGTGAAATTAAATGAACCAACTGAAGTCACATTGGGCTGAAGTAACTCCGTAAAGATCAAGCAGCGCACAAGGATATAGAGGACAGATTTTTATTCTAATCACAATCATAGCCATGATCGTTTCTACTTTTTAGTTTGGAGTATTAGCAAGCATAGCAATATTTTGTTTAGTTTACGATTTCTATATATAGGGATTATTCTCGCAATCTATCAAAAGATGGACATATAATATTTGTAATTGACTAAGATTACTATATCGTAAAAACAAGTATACGTGATTTTCACACTGAATTATGGATTTATTTAATATAATTATTGTTGAAATTTGTATTCTGTTCAAAATATTCATTTCCAAATTTATAATATAGAATGTATTGTTACAAATTACTGGTTGCTGTGATAAATCACATATTACCATGATTCTCATTTGTTGCGATATATTATTACCACAATCTTGGTTTGTTGCTAATGTAGTACTTATTGCCATGTTCATTAATCGTTGCTATATGACATATTACCATGAGTAAAATTTTGTTGCATAAGTGTCTCTAGCAACAATATGTCATGCGTGGTCATAAAGACTTTTGCATCTGACTATATTTCATTGTAAGAATCTATATCCCAACAAAAATTTTTTTTGTGGCAAAACAATAGAATGCAACGAAATATGGTTTATGGTGAAATATCCCATTCCAAGGACTCGATTGCCATGGCAATAATGTCTATTTCCACCGAAAAGATTCATCGCAATATAAAGTATTGCCATGATGATATCCACTGCAATAGGCTTTGTTGCAACGATATTGTTCATGGCAACTGCGACGATTCATCTCTTGGCAATAATATGTATCACCATGACCTTACTCATGGCGATAGTATCTGTTGCTATGATAATATATGTGGCACCTATTATCTATTGTGATGGCTCCATATCATCGCAATAGACATACATTTTGCAACAAAAAAAATCAATTCGAGAAGCAAACTTTAGACCACGTCAATTCTCTCCTGCTTGCCAACGAATGCAATTTGATTGCAAATGGTACATATTGCATCAATTTTGACCTTATTGAAACATTTTGTCATGGTTGTCTAAAGGTCAAAACTTAGTAGTGAAGGATTAAGGTGTTATTGGATAATGTGGACATGCGGTCTAAGTTATTCAACTTTATTGAATGCAGGTGTACCCCACGGATTGAAGAGGTAGGTGGCCGGTGGCGACAGCCCCGTCCGTCCTTTGTAATCCTCCTCATTCTGGTATGACGTAGGGCTTGTATGATAAGACGGTGCACCTTGGCTCGCTAACTCAAGTCAGAAGGCATCACCCCGGTAGTGTCTGAGTGCCTCTGTAGTTAAGTCATAGATTGTGTATTGATTAGGTAGTAGGTATACTCTTGAGACTAGTACAGAAAGTACATATGGAACTTGACTTGTCTGTGTGCCTGTCACTAATTTTTATTTAGAGTAGAGTAATCCAATGTGTGTGACCACTATTCTTATCATATATGCTTACCCCTATTTTAGATTTGGCTGTTTCAATTTGAGTAGAAAGTCTTGAATTAGTCCTTAGAATAAATTCCACCTAAATACCGCGCGTGTCTTCCTTTCGGATAAATACGATACCAAGAAATACTCCTGTGTGAAATGCTACAATGGTAATTATATGCGCTTTCGGAATCCCTTCTGATTTTATATTATTTTATCAAAGTGACATGATTTGAGTGGGTGAGGCGATAACTATCGATTTGATGGAGTCAACCTCTTGATCCGACAACAAACAAATAGGTCGTGTGTGCCTTAGCAATTACAGAACTAACTCCGAATGGTTATTGATCCCACCAAAACAGCAAGATCAACCTGATCACGAAGATCAATTCCTGCAAGCAATCGAAGAACAAGTAAAAACAAGATACGACAAACTAAAATCACTCAAATGTAGGGTTCTCAAAAGCTGTCTAATAGGTGATCGTTGGACACAACTGAAGATCAGAAAGTTTGTACAAGAACAAAACTATAATAAAAGTAAACCTAAGAGTTCTTGGCGGCGGTTGGGGCCTTTAAATAGGGTGGAGGATGACCAGGGGTGCTAGGGGTCATCCTCAAACCCTAAGACGTGCCCCTAATGGGCCCAACTTGATACACGGGCCAACAGCCCAAGTTGGGGTGACGCAGCACTATGAAAATGTCGATTGGTGCTGCCTCCAATGGTGTATGAAGATGGGGGCTAAATCCGTTGAAAAGTAGATGTGAAGAGCTTTCTAGTAGTACTTAGACATCCAAAACAGAGTTCGTATGATGTCGTGGTAGCCATTGCAAGCTAGTGCTGTTCAGCAGTCCAAATCCTTCCCTCGAGAACATTGCCATGGGAGTACCCATCAGAAGTTATGATATCCACATCATCCTCCCACTTAATTTGAAGTTGTTTTCGATTCAAGTTCAGATTGCAAAACCGTCACTCTACCATGCACTCTAGAAATCATAAATGGTGGAGGCCAAGGGGGTATGTATATGATCTCATCATCCTTCTCTACTTGATTTAGAGTCGTCCTCGACTCATATTCAGATTGAAAACCGGCCACCCTACCATGCCCCCTAGAAATCATGAAAGGTGGAAGCCACGGGTTTATTTCAAAATAGTCAATATATAAGATCTCATGATTCTCTTCTTCTTTATGGAAAGCCATCCACGGCTTGATCTTGCAGTTGCTTTTTGTCATATTGAGATGAGTGCTGTACACGTTGCGAGGCCGCAACAAAAAGTTGTCCTGGTTCATGAGCTGCTCCTGGTTATGGAACACAAAACTAGAGAAACTTTGGAATGCATTATTAGTGTTAGTGCACGCCATTGTTTGATTTTGATTGTAAATTTCAAAACTGTGTTTCATATTAGAGCTTATGAATACTTTGGACACTAAAAAATCTCCAATATCATCATATTTGCTAATTGCATGCAAAAAACAGTAGCCAAAATATTACAAACTGTAATTTTGAAATAATTTCTTCTCGAAATAATTCAGGTTATAAGGAACATCAAATTCAATATAACCTAAAGTACTTCAAGAAGATTTGAGCTCCAATTATTTCTTGGTAATATCAGTGCAATGAAAAGACCTATCCACAACATATGTGTACTCAAGAACAACATTTTCAACTCCATGCACTAGTTGTGTTTTTGGGGTTAATGAAACTTGTGCACACAACTTATTATAATCATAAGCGAAATGTGTAGTTCGTGACAAAGCATAGGTCACTAGAGGCTCTATTGTGGATTGCAAAATACTAGTGTGAGCAATGGGCAATTGCAATTCAGGAAGCTCTATTGAGGACGGCAAAACACTAGTACGAGCAGTGGGCAATTGCAAATCAGCACAAGCAGCATGAGTATGCAAAGATGGGGTGAGAGACTCACAATGTGTGTCAAGTTTCTTCCTTCCCGTTGTTGTACTCGACGGCACACAAGCATCATTATCCATATCCTTTATTTGATCAAGGAACTCAACACTCCCTTCAGACTTGTTCTCATTCTCCTGCAGGATGTTAGGCATAGGATAAAAAATAAAAGAGTGCTCTGTTTCTAGTTGTGCTACTGTAGTAAGAGATATAGTGTCACACAACTCTTCTTTGTCACATTGTCCTTGTGGCAAAGGCAAATCAAAAATAGATTCCACAATTTTGTTATGTTGGTTAACATGTGCATTCATAGAGAGTGGGAAGTAATGGGCCAATTTGTTCTTGATTGTATCTCTAGACGATAAAATTTGATTTTCAGTATTACAAGCAACAAAAAAACAAGTGAGAGAATGAGTAGTAAGTTTTTGAGATTAGCAAAATTTGAATTTCAGAACTGAGACCTTCTATAAATCTACTCATTGTATCTTCCCGGCATTCATCGAAGCCACTAAACATGACACAAACTTTAAAGTCATGAAATTATTCTTTAATAGTCATACTATCCTACTTCAAGTTGTCTAATTTGGCAAGCAAATGATGAGCATAATATGCAGGAATAAAAATATTTCTAAATGATGTTTAAAGTATTCCCAAGATTCTGGAACTTTGTTGTGCCTACAAATTTACTTCCATTCAAACAAAGCACGTCCAGTCAAAGCACCAGAGACAATATAAATCATTTGTTTCTCAGACAAAGTCATTTTCATTGAATTCTTTATCTACATTTAATTCCCAATCACTGTATGCCTGAGGATCAAATTTTCCAGCAAAAGAAGATATTGGTGTACTGACTACTTGCAAAATATCATCATTTACCTCATGTTGAAGCATCTGCATATCCTGGTGGGGGTGTAAGCCACCAGCTCCCTTTTTCTTGATTGTGCTTATCATGGTTAGCAAATAGCAAAACAAATTGACAATAAGCTAGGTTGTATCTAACTCAGTTTTCCTCAAGCCTGCTCAACTAAGTTTTTACATGTTCATACCAAACCAGCAGAGGTAACTTGCAGCCAACAGTGTCAATCAGCAAAGATTGGCGAAGCGATTGCCAAGGACACAAACTCTGTTTGCTATAAATATCTGTGGAGTTAGGACAGTTTCACTTGTAGCAAGAGTTAGCACAATCAATTCAGCAAATGCAACATTGAATAGTTGCTCAAAACACCAGTACGAGTTGCTGCTACAAGGAAGAAATGTAGCAAATGGTGCGCTAAGAAAAATGTGACTTGATGCAAGCAACGAAAAGATTCTCATACCAAGTACTAGAAGCGACGCCCGTTGACTATGTAAGGCAGGGTATTACAAAGCAACAAGTTCCTGTCATAAGTAATATGCAACAACTAGGCTCAAATGATGAATTTCAGATACCTGACCTCATAGTGCAACGTACTCGGCTTGACTTTTATGATTAGGTTGGATCCGTTGAAAAGATTACTCATAGATCTTTCCAGATTGTGTTGAAACGTTCCAAACGAACAACGGATCATGGAGATATGGCCATTTTCTTCCGCAATAAAAATGTGGAACCCAAATCTGTTATTTCCAATAAATTTGGATCTGGATTGATTTCTTTGATTGCATCCAGATTCTAGAGGATTGCTTCCTAGTTTTCCATGATTGTTTTCTGATTCCATGTAGATCACAGTTTCCAGATTTGTTTTCAATCCTTTCTTTCTCTCTCTTTATTTTTACAGATTGCTTTTAGATTTTTACCAAAAGAAAAGATTTTGTTTCAAATATGAAAATATGAAAGGTATGATTATGAAAGGTAGAATATGGTTGAAAACAGCAACTCAAACTGATGAAATGGAGCACAAACTCAACAAAGAAAAATACTAAAAAAAAGATGCAAAGGTCAAAAGGGCTAGGACAGCACGAATGATCAAGTTTTTTTTTATTAGCTCGTATGTGGACAGTAGGAATATGAATGAATGTACAAATGAGAGGGGATAAATCTTACGGAGTAACCTAGAAGCTGATACCATTTGATATGATTTGAGTGCCCGATCCTTCAGTGAGGTGATAACTATCGATTTGGTGGAGTCGACCCTCACGATCCGACTACAAACGAACAGATTGTGCGCGTCTTAGCAATCGCAGAATCAACTCCGAATGGTTATTTACCTCGCTGAAACAGCAAAATCAACCTGATCACGAAGATCAATTCCTGCAAGCAATCGAAGAACAAGCAAGAACAAGACAGGACAAACTGAAATCACTCAAATATGAGGTTCTTAAAAGTTGTCTAACAGGTGATCGTTGAACATAACTGAAGATCAAAGAGTTTACACAAGAGCAAAACTATAATAAAAAAACTCAAGAGTGCTTGGCGGCGGTGGAGGACGACCATAGGTGCTGGGTCATCCTCAATCCCTAAGACGTGTCCCTAATAGGCTTAACTTAATACACGGTCCAACGGCTCAAATTGGTGTGACGCAGCACCTTCAGTATGAAAATGTTGAATGGTGCTGATTGCGATGGCGTATAAAGGTGGAGCTGAATCCGTTGGAAAGTAGATGTGAGGAGGTTTCTAGCAAATACTTGGATGTACAAAGCGGAGTTTGTATGATGTTGTGCCAGCCATTGCAAGTTGGTACTGTTCAGCAGTGCAAATTCTTTCTCACTTAATTTGATGTTGTCCTCAACTTAAATTCAGATTGCAAAACATTCACTCCACCATGCACTCTAGAAATCAAAATCATGAATGGTGGAGGCAAGGGGTATGTATGTCAGTGATGAAGTAACGAACACCCAGTCTCCACCGAACAATGCATTGGCTTCGCCCTCATCGTCAACTCCTTTCTCGGCTTCTGCGACACTGTCGACCGGAAGGTACGTCGGATCCACTAGGCCATCGATCCTTCCTCGGCTGCATCCATTTATTTATTTCTACTGTTATATGCGTGCCACCCGTATCATTTTTTTTGAAGCGTGGCGACTGGTGCACTGATGCGGATCTAATTTTCTCCTGATGGTGTGCAGATAGATAGAGTAGAAACACAGGTCAAAACTGATTTTTTCTGAGCAGACAATGTGTCAGATAATAACAAAATGTGTCATTTCTCAGTATCAGGAACCTACAAATCTTTCCATGATGACTTGTTGATTCTGCTTATTCCATTTTACAGGGAAAAGAGCATGGTGTTCTTGTGTGGTTCATGCCTTGGTTGATCAGAATGCTAACATTTCAAGCCAACAAGATATGTGTCGGGGGAAGTAAATAATATGTGTCGGGGGAAGTAAATAAGTGTTGGTAAATTTTTACTGTCGGTATATGTATCAACTATCGGCAAATACACACGAATGCCCTACAAATAATGTATTGGCATAGGTATTAACCATCGAGAGAGGTTTCTCCGACGGTTTCTAACGTGATTGTTTTTAAAGTATCGGTATCACCTTTCCTGATAGTTACTCAGCTGGTAAATGTGACATTTGACAATTGTAGAAAGTTTTGGGAAAAGGTTGAAATGGTATAATGTCATCTTTAACTTGTGAGTTTAATTTGTTATCATTATCATTTCTTTCCATTTTACATTCCTATTGCCGTCTCCCATTTCATTCTGTTTTTCATTTCTTTCCATTTCTCCTTTCCATTTTACTACACTTATCTTGGTAATCACAGCTCTCCCATTCTGTTTTTTCTTTCATCTGGTTAATTATGGGTGATTGATCTTTGCTTGTGATGTAATCCCTCTGGTTTTAAAATATTGACACTGTTGACTTCTAACATCAACTTTGATCATTGATCTTGTTTAAAAACTTTGTTCAAATGTCTAAAATTATTAGTCATATTTCAAATATCACTAATAATAAAGCAAATTAAAATAAATATATTTTATTTACTATACTTTTTTAAATAAGATAAGTGGTCAAAGTTGATGTTAGAAGTTAACGGTAGCAATATTTTAAAACCGGACAGAGTTGCCTGAGTAGGTGAATACTCTTGTGACGCTGTATGCTGCTAGTAGTAAGGTGGAAAAGAGCAGAGCTCAGGCATCGTTCTCACCAGGCTCTAATAAGCGAGATTGATCTTTAAGTCGCATCTATGTATTTTGGTGTCAGCAGGGATGTTGTTTTGTTGCCATTTGGATCTAACCAAGAATATCTGCATTGTTGTAATAGAACCTACTGTTTTTAAATGATATGTACTGAAATGTTAGTGTTTGTGATAACTGTAAGTAATGTTTGGGAACTATCTAATGAAGGTGTTTAGCCTCTTCACTTCTATCAGAACACTGAAGGGGAGGGCCGCGTAGGTTAGAAGCAACCGAGTTTTTCTAATTTAAATAACCAATATAAAGTGTGATGACATGTGCACATCTCGACACTGCCGATGTCATAACTGGTGCCGGGCCTGCTCATGTCATCATCCGAGATTGGTGATGATTTCAGTAGTGTCTGTCTTGCTGATGTCAGTACACCCGTGCTCTCTATAGCAGTGTCGTTTCGAGTAGTGCCGGCCTATGCACCACACTGTAGGGTCTTTTTTAGTGGTGATGGGCAATGCGACTGGTCGCACATTAGCGCACTTGAATGTCTATGGCGACCGACTTATCCTGGCACGTGGCTTGATGCGACATGAAGCTTGAATAGTTTCATACTCCCTCTATCTAAAAAAATACAAGTTATTTTAGAGGGTGGTCATGGAGATTAAGAAGAGACGTGAAAGTAAAGAGTGCACCTAAAACATGGAGAGATGGTGGAGGAGACAGACAGAGAAGTATTGGGAGGTAAGAATGATATATTTTGTGGGGTAAATTTTTAATGTTAGAGTGATTTAGTTTTTTTTTATGGAGAGAATAGCACATTAAAAGGGTGCATGTACACTTGGCATTTTGTATTTTTGTGCGAGTGCTACCGAGTTAACCGTCCATTCGTTAACTGCAGCCATATACTAGCTCTGTTCTAAAATATAAGTATTTTTAGATTTGAATAAAGTTAAATTTTTTTAATTTTAACTAATAATATCTAAAAAATTACATAATTTTTAATATAAAAATATATTTTTTATGAAAGTTTATTTTATGATGAATTCAAAAAATATAATTTTTATATGATAAAATATTATTAATTAATATTATTAGTGATCAAAGTGATAAAAGTTTGATTTTAACTAAATTTAGAAATGTTTATATTTTAGAATAGGGGGAGTAGATGGTTCCAGTCCGGAGTCCGGATGTTGAAGATGAAGGAAGTTGTTATAGAAGGTTGAAGGATGGACCCATTGTTTTTCATTATTTGTGCAGGCCACACCACTTATGCACTTAATTGTGGGCCTAACATGTAAAAATGGCGATCTGGACCTAATTGAACGCGATACCGATGTTTAAACGGCTAATCTTTTAGAAAAAAAAAATTCCTGGGGACTGTCCGCACCCAGCCACGATGCAAACCCAACGCGGATTGCTGCCGCGTGGAGGAGTTGTGAGATCGAACGGAGGATGGAGCAGCCCACGTTTCGCGCTGCGGCTCGCTCCATCAACGATTCATTCGTCCAACGGCTTCTTCGCTCGCCTCCACTTCGAAACAGAGAAAGCACGATCTAGACAACGACGCTGACAGCCAATGGGCCTGCTCTCTGGGCTTTGCCTGCTGCCCAGCAGATGTTGAGTGTCGCGGCGGCGAGGTTGAAGAGTCCGGTGTCGCTGATTTGGAGCAGCGAGCGGCGGCGAGGTTGAAGAATCCGGTGTCGCTGATTTGGAGCAGCGAGCCGTGGCGAGGTTGAAGAGTCCGGCGTTGCCGATGTGAAGCAGGGAGCAGCAGCGAGGTGGAGCACCAAGGTGGCGTGAGGCACAAATCCATGGCGACGGTTGAGGAAGGGAAATGAGGATTTGTGATTGAACCGTCTATGGACGAAGTGGGCTTCAATAGAGCCATCACAAGAATAAGCGGTTCGAGCGCGCGCGGCTTCGACTGAAGCCGAATCTTTGTGCAGCCGTTCCATGAACAGAGTGTCCACGCGGCACAAATCCATTGCAGGTCCGCAGCACACGACGTTGCTGCAGACGGTAGCCAAGGAAATCTTTTCACGTGGTAACGACCCTTGAACGACTAACCTAAAAATATTTACGGATCGCTCCGCATGCTCATGCTGCTTGTGTTCCTAAATACCAATATGTTACATATACAAACGCTGTGCGGTTTTTTGGAAACTGATTGCCTGGTTACTTTCCACAGTCCATTCCACGATCAACAGTTGAGCTAGGTTCACCGAAAGCTTCGTCGCCCGTCGAGGCGTTGCATCCTGCGTCCGCACGCTGCCCCATCCCCCACCGCCCCTGCCGACTCACCCCTGCCACTCTCCACGCCGTCCTGACCGCCGTTCACCCCCGCTGAGCTCCTCCCGCGCCCCACTCCAGCCCCCGCCGCAGCTTCAGCGGCCCCGCCTCCACTACGCCCCGCCGCAGCGACCTCTCTCTCTCTCTCTATCTCTCTCTCTCTGCGGCGGCCGTGCCCCATCGCGGCCGGTCCCCGCCTCCACTGTGCCCTGCCCCAGCGACCTCTCTCTCTCTCTGCGGCGGCCGCGCCCCATCCCGTCCGCCCGGACCAGCGTCCACTGCGCCCCGCCTCAAGGCCGCCTCAGCCATCGCTGCCCCGTGGCTCACGCGGGGGCCACTTCTGCCGCCTGTTTTCTCTGCCGGCTCAAGCTCATCTTGTAGCGCCTGCTCGCGTCATGATACGGGATCCCCTGCTGAAAACCAACAAATCATCGTTTGCCTAATGCTTGATTATCTTTTGTTACAAATCATATCTACTTTTTGGTTGTTATAACTCGTTGGAGCAATTTGTAGTACAAATCCATCTCTGTTGCTGTTGTTTTGATCAATTTGAGTAATAGGAGCTGCTTTGACTGTCGATTGGGCAAGGGCACGATATTTTGTCAATCGTCTTATTGTTTGCTTGACATATGAAGCAGGCATAGGTATCTCCTTAATGCTAATGAAATGAGCCATTGAATCTGTTATCAGCTATCAATTCTGACATTTGCACAAGAAGGGGAGGCCAAGGAAGTACGGCCGGGATGGGAGCATCAGCCTGGGGTTCAAGCCGGTGGCCTCCACGGAGGCCAGCTGTGGAGCTCCAACTCCAACTCTAACGGGGTGCGCAGAGGGCAGCCACCTAGATCCGGGAAAAAGCAACAGCTCGATAGTCTGGGTAAAATACCACTACACCGGCTCTCCTTCGATTTTATTCCAAAAGTGATCCACTTCTGTAGATTGCTCAACTTGCTTAGTTTTCATGTTTACTGTTGTTCAATCGCAGAATATGCGTATGAAAATACTTTGATACTTCATAATTCTATAGTACTGGTCCATCAAACTGCTGGAAATCAAACAAACACGATCATTGCATCGCATTGTCCCAACTCTCAAAATCTTTTATGTTTTTCTTTGGTTTTTACTCTGTTTCCGTGGAGGGATTTTTTTTTTTTTTTTTACACATTCATCAAGAGCTTTGAAAGAATAGAAAATTGAGTCAGGCAACTTTGAGGAAGACACCAAGTGAAACCTTGAACTGTCGATAAGATAGTATCACTCATCATTGTTTTATGTAATGGGACTGTTATTTATATTCAGGTCCATAGCTTTACAGGATGAAGCACTGACGTCCCACAAACTGGGCAAAGGCCCACCCCGTCCTGGCCCCCATCCGCCTCGGCCGCCCCTACCTCGGCACGGCCCCGCCCCCGCCTTCGCCTTGTATGATCGTCACCTCGGCTGCCACTGGCAGGGTAAGCTGCCCCACTCACAACTACACGATTTGGAATTAGCTGCTTGCGAAAACGAACCCTTAAGCAATAATATTAATTCTCCTTGTGCTAACAGCTACAGGACTCTAATTTGTTGGTTCTCGGTTTCACACTTTGGTTAATATGCAGTTGCTTAATAGTAGGAGATTGAATAAGCTGTAGACTGTTAATTGAAGACAACCTTCCTTTTATATATGTTTGATAGCCGACATTTGGTCATTTGATTTTGATTAAAGCATTGCAATTGAAATTATATTATTTGAACCATATTTGTTCAGAATTTTAAATTGAACATTAAGTATGAAACATGTATACATTGCTGTTAACACCATTGTGTATGTAATTCAGGTATCTTTGGTTCTTCATATCATTGTATACATTGTATCTCTCTCTCTCTCTCCCCCTCCCTCCCTTTTATTACTGTCGCAAGACTCCCAAGTGTTGTTGCATACTTGAGCTTTCATTGCCACTTCTGATCATGCCTCTGGACAAGTTTGCATGAATATACCTTGGAATAAATGATAATGCCACTTTGTAGCTATCTCCTTTGTCACTCTTCTTGGCTTTTCAATATACAGCGGAAGGTAAATCAAACTAAACGTCTTTTGCTATTGTACCAATTCTTAACCTTCCTTCCCATACAATTTCTTAAAATTAAGAAACTTAAGCTTGCATTGCCAGAATTCTTTCTTGAGGCTTTTTGTTTCTTTGTAACCTGAAATAAGAAAATGAATCATCTTAGGAAACTTTTAATGGTACCTGTAGGTAACTAGAAAGAAATTGCAAATCCTATTGCATAGTTCATTTTGAGAATACATGTCAAAATTGGAACTGCTGATGTTTTCCTGTGGGTATCTCCGTTTCTGCATCGGCAACCAAGTAATAAAAATTTTGCTTTGCAGGAGTTGGAGATTTCCGCAAAATGGTTTTAGAGGCATAGACCTGCTACCTGCTGGTTTTAGATGCTAATGTAGATACTATGAAAACAACTGATAATCTGACACACTCTTATGTGTGCTTCTGCTGATATTAAATTCTACCACTGCTAATGAGTTATAAACTGCATTCATGGGCTAGGTTGTCACTTTTACCTACTTACCAGTTGCTTCCATCCACTCATGATTGTTATGATTCCTTAATGCAATTCTTATGCACAAGGGGCTTCGTCATATCTAGAGTCTTAGAATCAACTTTACAAACGCTGTGAGCCTATCGTTAGCTTCATCCAATCCAATTACACCGGTCAGATTTATGTGTGATACAGTCAAATGTTGGTAGGATAGTTACATTATATTTCGATAATAGACACAAATGATAATGATGCAACTGAGGAATCATGATAAGTACCTTTAGTTTTTTTTTTTTTTACACCACAGCCATATCTGCAATTTTATGTGAATGTATATGTCCATTGGAAGGGGGAGGCACCCTCACCTGACTCCAAAAGCAACAGTTCACTGATCTCTGCAGTATGGAGAAGTAGCAGCTTCGATGATGAAATCACAATGGAAGTTGTCCTGGGCATGTCTAGCAGCACTGGTGATAGCCTCTCTATTTAGTATTTTTAATTGCTAAATACTATTTTGTAAACTTCTTATAATTGCTGCAAAATATTAACTTCTTATAATCCTTAAACTTCTTATAATCCTTAAACTTCTCTATTTAGTATTTTTAATTGCTGCAAAATATTATGCCAAATAACATCAGGGAGAAAAACTGCAATAAGTGCATGACACTAAACAGCTATGTAAGTTTAAGGATTATAAGAAGTTTAATCCAACAATAAGGGCTATCAGTCGCGGCAACGGCTGCGCCATCTTTCTAGTTTATATTCTAAATCCGGTGATAAGAGGGTGAAAACGTGTCTCGTTCATGCATGTCAGTTGTTTTGAACTAGCAATTAAATCTTGTCTCCATTTTTAGAAACGAAATTTATATATAATTATGGGCTTTCGTAAATAGAGATTGGAAGGCAAACTATAAATGGTTCATTCTTCACACTGAATCTGAATCATAGTAGACATTTTTTTACAAGAAATATACAAGTCTTGCTCTTATTACTGCATTAGAGAGAAAATGCAACAACAGATGCTTGACTTGTTGTGGCCATCCAGCTTGGCTCCAGCAATTCGGCATTCCCCCCGCAGGCATCCAGCAGCAGCCAATGTATAGGGAGGCTTATTACTTGGAACATGGAGCTACTACGTCTTCATGGCATTGCTCAAAGCAGCAAACACCAACTGCTCTACAGTACATATGAAGATAATGAACGCTGTCACAACTGCTATCGTCATTAGAATGTTTTTGCACTTGTTGTGTCGCAGCCACACCAAGGATTTCCGCCGTTGTTGTTGGTGGTCGCGGATGGAAGGGGCGCTGTAGAGCCGATTCAACTTTTGTTGCCTCATCCAGTTAGATGTCTCCTCGAACATCGGGCCAATGGGCACCCTCTATGGTCCGCTGGAATTTGTCGCACGGATTCGCGCGTCCACACGACGAATGAGGCAGACCGTTGCCATTTTTTTTTGGGCGGGGGGGGGGGGGGGGGGGGGGGGGGGGGGGGGGGGGGGGGGGGGGGGGGGGGGGTGTGGGAGAGCGCTGGATGGCAGAATTAATTCTATGCTTATCTGAGGAATTTTGCAGTTGCAAATGTTTGCATTTATTTCTAGGCACCAGCATGATTGTCTTTGTGCTAATTAAAAAAGAACACATACTACAAGACGACGTTGCCGGCGGAGCTTCCCTCTTGCATGCATGGAAGAAATACGAGTGGAGCTGAGGTATGCCTTCAGCCAGCAGTGCTGCCCACGTTTATCTCCACCATGGACTCTTTTCTTTGTCTATCTTGAAATTCTCGACTACAATGAGAGAAGGAGAGATGAAGAGTACGAATCTAGGAGAGTACGGGAAAAATATAGGAAGTAGAGACTGTCGTGTCCCATTTCTGGAATACTTTGGGCTTACTGTACTAATCCTTAGATCAGGAGTTGGTACACACATACGAAGTAATAATATTGCATAAACAGAAGATATTACATAGGTTGCACCTTACTACAAAGTCTAGTGTTAATAAGTCTTAGATTACAAGTCGTGAGTTGGCTCGTGCAACTCTTATTCAAACATGAAAACAGCATAGAAGCTTCAAGCTTCACCACAGGCGAACATGAGCGTAGAGCGAGATATCTACTCGTCGTAGTCGGCGTTGTCTTTGTCATCTTCTTCCTCCTCTGGATGATTTCTGCAGGGGCCAGTACTTAAGGTATAGCAAGCACTAACACTACATCAAAGGATATACATGCATATTGGCTGAAACAAGGAATGACATAGTGGCTAATAATTTCCTTAAAGCAAAGTTTATGCAGGGGCTTCCTAAAGGAGAGGTTTTCAACCAGAAGGGAAAACATTTTGTTCTTATTTTAGTGGGGTGGACCTGCAGAAGGTTTACATCCATTCCGTAAGTTCTGTGCCGATCCTTGGCGCACAGTCAATACTTTTCAAATACATGGGCAACTATACCCACTCACACACCAAAGACCATTCAAGAAGGATTTTACTCTGCAGAGGTTGTACATTGTACCCATAGGCTATGCACTCTTTCGCGAGCAAAGGTAGCATAACGCTTACCCCAATATCTACCTAGATTCTCACAGATTTCACCCAAGGCGTTATTCAAGGACCATCCGTCGGGGTTTTCCAAGTCCCGATGACGCGACAGTGTGCTTTTTCGGAGCCAGATCGTAGGAAATACATCCACATCTTTTTCCGGTCCCCCTTCTACACTAGGTGATTACACCAACCAAGAGCTATATCTGTGGACATACAGTCCTATGATGCGGGCTGTCTCTTTGTCGATGGTCGAACAACGAGTATCTTGCGCCTTCTCCTGACGCTTTGTGTCCTACTGACCTCCTAGGGGTTTGATGTGGGTCACCTAGATAGGAGGAGTAAGTCTCGCCCATAATCAGGTTTTGTGGTTGCATGTAGACACTGAGTGCTAATGAACCGGTCTTTATGTAGCAGGGGCGACGTACTCGTCCACTGCGGGTGGACTAAACCGAAGCTTATACACTTAGCATAGCACCTTTGGTGAGACCCACCCCACAACCAGAAACCCATCTTCATCTACCACACGTTGCAGTAATCCCACCCCGTTTTATTTTCACTCACACAACCAAACTTGTTTTAATGTATTTTGTAAATAAGTGGTGTATGGTATGGTGATGCATGGCATCGCAGCTGAGGGTCCGTGGCATCGCACTAATAACAAGGTAACTTTCCTTTCGTTAAAATATTTTAACTATGAAATTCTTATGTTTACAAGGGTGCGTCGCCAATTGGGTAACAAGGCGGTTTTGATATTAACAACAGCAAGTAACTGACATTGATATAAATACCTATTAGCAATTTGGACATTAACATGCAATGTTTTGATATAAAAATACATGCAAGCTTGCAAGCCATATGGGTGCAATAGCAAATTGTGGGATTAATATGATCTAGGAGGGTTAGAGCTTGCCTTCAGATGTGTCCTTGGGCTCCTCCACGTACTACGGGTCCTCAGCTCCTCCTTCCTCGGGCTCCTCATCCGCTACATGCAATAAGCGATAATAAGTCTACTGCACGAGAAAACCAAAAGAACTCCAAATGAAATCAATTCAAAGGGGTAGCACTGAGGATGGGGGTTTCAGGTGATGGGGCTCATGATGACGGTTACAACGGTGCAAAGATCACAGAGAACGGATGTGTGTGGAGTCGTAACGATAAAAACAAGGTGTGAGGGACATCTTTAGAATTTTCTAAAAAGATGATGGAGTCTTTTCTGAATAAAGTATGCTGTGGAAGAGTTTTTGAGAATGTGACCTCAGTTTAGGGTGTTTCTGTAAATAAGTGAATTTTATAGAATTTTTGAAAATTTATTGGTGTTGGTAAGGGCTCGGAAAATGTTCCTGTGTACACTGATTATGTGGCCTTGGCTTTTCTTTTCCTCTGGCAGCGGTTGACAAGTGGGCCTGGCAGGAGTGAGGTGCATGGTGTTGGTATTTGTGCATCGTGGTTCGGGTTCACAGGCGTTTAAGCCTGCGGTCCACGTGGAACGGTTCCACGGCGGTCATTCATGAGGGTGGTCCAGTGCACGTTCATGTGTGTGAGTGACGGATGTGTGTGCGTGTCTGTGGCTGCCCGGTGAGCCGCGTGGCCCATGTATCGGAGGGCTGAGCCAGCGGCTCTTTCTTGCGCGCTGGCTGCGCGGCACCGTGCGGTGTCGCACAGGAGTTCCGTCGGCGTTGTCCGAGAGCCACGGCCAGAGTGAGACGCAGGCTTAGGTTTGGCGGTGAGGCCGACGATGAGCTCACTGCTGCCGGCGGTGAGCCGGGTCGACGGCTGTGGCGCGCCAGAGGTGTGCAGGGAGGCAGCGCTGCGTGAGGAGGTACGGGGCTCGATGAGGGGGCTCATCCTTGAGCGGGGAGTGGCGCACGGACGCGAAGGAGCGCCAGATGCCCTCAGCTCGGCCCAAGACAGCGCCACGGAGGCCAGCGTCGAGAGCTGTGTGGTGGTCAGTGGCGGCACGCATCGCGCGGTCATGAGGGACGCGAAGCGGGGGGTGATAGGAGTGTGGGCGGCTTCGGTGGGGCTGCTACATGTTGTGCCGCATTGGATAGGACCGACGGCCACTGAAAACTCGAAGATTCGACGGCGGTCGGCGGTGGCCGGTTATGGGGAAGAAGGGCGGGTGGAAATTCAAAAATTGCGAAAGTGCGAGCAGGTGGGAGAGAGACCTAGGTCGTGCCACGGCGCGAAGAGGGGGTGCGCACGCGCGGCAGCCACTCTCTTTTATAGCCGCGGTGGCTGGCAGGGGTTCGGGCCGGCGCGGCTGCGGCGGCGTTAAGGCAAGATCCTGTATTGAAGGCATATCTTATGGAAAATCAGCAGGTGGCATCGGGCATGCCCCGTGGTGAGCGGCAGCGGTCGAGGCACATCAGTGGCGGGGAAAAGAGACGCGGAGGTACGGAGTAACTCGCGACGGGACGGAGCGAGAGGGTAGGGGGACGGAAGGATTTGGGTTAGCAGCTCGAGCTTCAAGGGGGCTGCAGCATCAGAAGTGAATCCGCCGGCGGGGTGGCGGGCTCGCCGTAGGTGGCGCGACTAGCCCAGCGATGTCTGACGAAGTGCGCCGCGTGGTGTCCATCTGTTCAAACCGTGCGCGAAGCTGTGGGCGCTGAGTCTTAAAGAAGGCAGCAAATCGGCGGGAGAAATCGGGCTATCAACGTTGCCGAGGGGCTATCGGGCGTCGACCGGCAGCGTCGGGCGCGGCGTGGCCGTCTTCCTCACGGCCAGGTGGTGCCGAAGGCCTGACTGACCAGTGGGGAGCGGCTGGGGAAGAAGGGGGAAACTGGGCCACAGGCAAGGAAGGGACGGCAGGCCCAGCTGGGAGATTATCTCAATCAGAAGGAATTTGGTTTAGGATTTTGAATTGAAGTACAAATGATTTAAACAAACAAAATTTCGGCCAACGTTGAAATAAACTCCAAAAAGACAAGCAGGTGCCAGGCAGAAGTCAAAAACGATAAACCAAAACTAGAAGACAAGAAAGTGTGGTGATCTTTGCTCTGGGTCTAAGAGTGTAGATCCGAGAGTATCTGTGTCGGGAATAGATCTGTGGTTCGGAGGTGGTCAATACCTTCGGATCCGGTCGCCGGAGTCGAGGAAGACGATCCGGCCATCTGCCCTTTGTCGGTGCGGTCCTCTGCGCTTGGGCAGCGTCGGTCGGTGAAGAGGGCAGTGGCGTTGGAGTCACGGCGACGTCGTCGATCTCTCGGTGGCGGCGGTCGTCGTGGCGGTGGTGCTTCCCGTCGGCACAGCGCTCCCTCATAGATCGGGTTTAGGGATGTCGGTGGGGTGCGGCGGTACGGATGAACTTAGGTCATGAGTTCCGGCCGGCCCCCCACCTCTATTTATTGTAGCGGTGGCGACAGGGGCCCACCAGCCATAATGGGCTGGGCGCCCCCGATCAGGGCGCGATTAGGTCAAAGGCCCATTAAGGCCGTTGGGCCAAAACAGGTGGAGATCAATTTCTAACATTCTCCCCCTTGATCTCACCTTTTACTTTTATCTTTATTACTTTTAACTTTACTCATTTCATTGCAGGTTAATGCATAGAACTGTCTCATCGTCACGATCAATCGCTGATAGACTTAACAGCTATAATACATTTTTCTGTTCTGAAATAGTTATTATACATTTTGGGCCATCTTTTAGTTCAGGAATCACAGGCTTTCCCTTAAACCCATGCCGGCAACATGTTCAATAAATACTCTGGGTGGTAAGCCTTTAGTAAGCGGATCCGCTAGCATCTTTGCGGTGCTTATATGCTCAAGACTTATGATTTGATCCCGAACTTTATCTTTCACAACATAGTACTTTATGTCAATGTGTTTGGCAGCACCACTTGACTTATTGTTGTGTGCATACGTTACTGCGGGTTCGTTATCGCAGTACAATTTAAGTGGTCTATAGATGTCGTCAACCACTTTTAAACTGGGTATGAACTTCTTAAGCCAGTTCACCTGCCCCGTAGCCTCATAACATGCAACAAACTCGTCATACATTGTGGACGATGTAGTAACGGTTTGCTTTGAGCTTTTCCACGAAATAGCTCCTCCAGCGAGAGTAAACACATATCCGGATGTAGACTTTCTATCATCTCCCGCATAATCAGAATCTGTATACCCCACTATATGGAGTGAATCTGATTTTCTATATGTCATCATGAGGCCTTTTGTTCCTTGCAAATAACGCAAGACTTTTTTTATCAATTTCCAATGCTCTATTCCAGGATTGCTCTGGAATCTGCCAAGTAACCCGGTAACAAATGCTAAGTCAGGGCGTGTACATACTTGAGCATACTGTAAGCTTCCGACAGCTGAAGCATATGGAACCGCTTTCATTTGATCGATCTCATATTGGTTCCTAGGACATTGAAATTCTCTATATCTGTCGCCCTTGACTATAGGTGCAGGTGATGGACTACATTTATGCATACCATATTTCTTTAATACTTTCTCTATGTATGCCTTTTGTGATAGTCCCAATACCCCTTTATTTCTATCTCGGTGAATTTCAATTCCTAAAACGAATGAAGCTTCACCAAGATCTTTCATATCAAAATTTGAGAACAAAATCTTCTTTGTCTCCAGTAGTAGACTGACATCACTACTAGCTAGTAGGATATCATCCACATACAGGATTAGGAAAATAAACTTCCCATCTTTAAACTTTGAATAAACACAGTTGTCCTCAATATTTTCTTTAAACCCAAATTTCTTTATCATGCTGTCAAACTTCAAGTACCATCGTCTTGAAGCTTGCTTTAACCCATAAATCGATTTCTTTAGACGGCATCCCAGTTTTTCACTTTCTTCCATAACAAAACCTTTCGGTTGTGCCATGTAAACATTTTTCTCCAAATCTCCATTTAGGAATGCTGTCTTTACATCCATTTGATGTAACTCTAAATCATAATGAGCCACTAGTGCCATTATGATTCTGAAGGAATCTTTACATGAGACCGGAGAAAATGTCTCATTGTAATCAATCCCTTCTCTTTGAGTAAAGCCTTTTGCCACGAGTCGTGCTTTATATCTTTCTACATTTCCTTGGGAGTCGAGTTTTGTCTTGTAGACCCATTTACAGCCTACTGTTTTGGCTCCTTTAGGAATTACTTCTAAGTCCCAGACTTTATTAGCCTTCATGGACTTCATTTCTTCTTCCATGGCCTCAAGCCATTTTGAAGAGTTTTCACTTCTCATAGCTTCTTCAAATGAGGTGGGATCATCCTCCATTTGAAATTCTTCTGTTTGATAAACTTCATAGTCATCAGAAATAGCTGATCTTCTTACTCTTTGAGACCTCCTCGAGGCCTCTTCATTTTGTACATTTTCTGTTTGAGACTGTTGTTGCTCCCCCTCATCTGTGGCAATAGGTTCTATTGAATCCTGAGAAACAGGTTCCTCATTCTCATTTATTGTTGCCACAAGAGGAACAATAACAGGTGCTTGCACCACAGTGTCTCGCACTGTCGGTACAGCGACAGCAGGTAGTGTAAAGAATGGCTCTTGAATCATCGGAGTGGGCGCATACGCCTGCTTCTCTTCAAGGTCAATCTCTCGAGCTACCATGCTCCCCCTCATCATCTCATCCTCTAAGAAGACAGCGTGTCTTGTTTCTACAAACTTTGTATGTCTATCTGGACAATAGAAACGATAACCTTTTGACTTTTCTGGGTAACCAATAAAATGGCAACTCTCAGTTTTGGGATCTAGTTTCCCAAGATTTGGGTTAAATACTTTAGCCTCAGCTGGGCTCCCCCACACTCGTAAGTGGTTTAACGAGGGAACTCTACCTGTCCACAATTCGTACGGTGTTTTCGGCACCGACTTGCTTGGTACTCTGTTGAGAATATGAATGGCGGTTTTTAACGCCTCCATTCACAAGCTCAATGGCAGTGTAGAATAGCTCATCATACTTCGCACCATATCCATCAAGGTACGGTTGCATCTTTCAGCTACTCTATTTTGCTGAGGTTCGCCCGGTGTAGAATATTGGGCTAGTATTCTATTTTCCTGTAGAAACCTTGCAAAAGGTCCAGGGACTTGTCCATACGGGGTATGCCGACCGTAGTACTCCCCCCCACGATCAGATCGGACTATCTTTATCTTTAAATCGTGTTGGTTTTCAACTTCAGCCTTAAATATCTTAAATTTATCCAAGGCTTCATGTCTTTCTTTGATTGAATAAATATATCCATATCGGGAGTAATCATCCGTAAATGTTATGAACGAGTCATAACCATCTATACTCTTCACAGAAAAGGGACCACAAATATCCGTGTGAATAATTTATAGAACTCCTATGCTTCTTTTTGCATCTTTCTTAATTTTCTTTACATATTTTCTTTTAATGCAATCTCGACATTGTTCTAAGTCTGAGAACTCTAGTGGAGGAAGAATATCATTCTTAACTAGTCTTTGTATTCCCCCCCTCGAAATATGGCCTAAACGACAGTGCCATAATTTCGACGATTCATCTAGAGTTCTTTTTCGTTTTCTATTTTCTTTCATGGACGAGGATTCTTTTATTTCGCACGCAACATTATTATTATCGCATACAACATTCACATCATCACGTAGTGATAGTAAATAAAGCCAACACATTCTTTATTAAACTTTATTTCACACTTACCATTTCCAAAATGACAATTATAACCATCATTATCCAAACATGAAACACTAATCAAATTCCTCTGTAGAGAGGGTACATAAAGAATATCTCTAAGTATAAGAATGAAGCCATTAGCTAGCTCTAATGAAAGATCGCCAACGGCTTCAACTTCAGCTTGGACTCCGTTTGCAACTTTAATGCATCTTTCTCTTCTTTGCGTAGTCCTCGTCGAACGGAATCCCTGCAATGAATTAGTAACATGAACAGTTGCTCCAGAGTCAATCCACCAAGTAGATTTTGAATACTGCACATATAGAGATTCATTTATAAAGGTAATAATGTTCTCACCTTTCTTTGCCATGATCATCTTTAAATATGAAGGACAGTCTTTCTTGTAGTGTCCTGTCTTCTTGCAGTGAAGACACTGATCTTTGTCCACTACAAATTTATTCTGATGAGGCTGATGGACAGGGGCTTTTCCCTTGTTCTTTGAGGAGTAGTTGTTGAAGTGTTTTCTTTTGTTATCCTTCACATAGTTGATAGAACCACCATGTGAAGCTTTAATTCTATCCTCCTCTTGCACACACATTGCTATGCACTTTTCCAAGTCCCAAGACTCGGGTTGCATATTGTAGTTGAC
>BCLG01000102.1:247152-262023 GCA_001602295.1 Zoysia matrella
GTCAATACCTTCGGATCCGGTCGCCGGAGTCGAGGAAGACGATCCGGCCATCTGCCCTTTGTCGGTGCGGTCCTCTGCGCTTGGGCAGCGTCGGTCGGTGAAGAGGGCAGTGGCGTTGGAGTCACGGCGACGTCGTCGATCTCTCGGTGGCGGCGGTCGTCGTGGCGGTGGTGCTTCCCGTCGGCACAGCGCTCCCTCACAGATCGGGTTTAGGGATGTCGGTGAGGTGCGGCGGTACGGATGAACTTAGGTCATGAGTTCCGGCCGGCCCCCCACCTCTATTTATTGTGGCGCTGGCGACAGGGGCCCACCAGCCATAATGGGCTGGGCGCCCCCGATCAGGGCGCGATTAGGTCAAAGGCCCATTAAAGCCGTTGGGCCAAAACGGGTGGAGATCAATTTCTAACAGAAAGTACTTTCCAGGCTTCCAAATTTTAGAATTTTTGAAATTTCCATTTCACTAATCTCTCTAACTTTAGTGAAGTTTTGAATTTTGAACACTTAAGAAGAGAAAAGGACTAAGAATTCGGAAGCTCAGGTCTAGACTACGAAAGTTTAAATTGAGGGTGTGATAGAGACGGATGGGGCGAACAGCATAGACCACTTGTATTATTTCAATCCGCAAAAGATTGTAATCACTAGTCTAGCAGTTACAACTTTGTGGAAAGGATAGAAATAATTAATGGAAGCTTTGCCCAAAAAAAAAAATCAAATGGGGCAATTAGAACTTCTGTCAGGCAGAATAAGAGAAGCAATATCGAACATTGATGTCCTCTTGGAATTGAGGGCCCTTTGCCAGATCTCCAATGCATTGATTGATTTTCTGGCAGAATAAGAGAAGATATATCAAACATTGTTTTTTTAAAAAAAATGATTCTTAGCCGAGCGTGCAAATGGGTGGTAGAATTGTCTACTCACTAAGGAATGTTGCAGCAGGAAATGTTTACACCTTATTCAGTCACATGCATATATATTTTTTGTGCTAAATAAAAGAGAACATACTAAAGACGACGCAAGCGGCAGAGCTTCCCTCATACATTCATGGAAGATGGCAGGGAGACATAGGTAGGAGAAACACGAGTGGAGCTGGCGTACGTTTTCAGCTAGCAGTGCTGCTCGCATTGTCTCGACCATTGATACCACTAGCACCAACCGCTACCCGCTGGTGCACTTTACTTTGTGAATATCGATTACGTAAGAGAGGAGAGATAATCGGTAGGGGACTGGGGCCACTAGGCGACCAAGGGAAATAAAATAGAAGGCGATACCAAAGGCAAGTGCGGCAGAGACCACTGGTATTCTTTAAACCCCCACTACCAAAGATTGTATTCACTAGTCTAGCCGCCACAGCTCTGTGTGGAAGGTTAATTAAGATGTATAGTCTTTGAAACTTATCAAATGCATATTTTTTGTGTGCGACAGGAGAGGGAGGGGGGGGGGGGGGGCTCCGCATGGTATGGCATCGCAACTTGATTTGGATGATGCACACCATTCCAACATGGACTTCAGAGCTTGGTGTTTCAGTACATGCCCAATGGAAGCTCAGACACTTCTGCACTCCTTTGAAGGAAAAAGTCGATTGAAGTATCTGAAGATGCTTAACGTCCACTACTACAAAAAGCTCACGCAATATGGAGCCATAAGGTTCCGCATGGACCGACAATGCTCCAAAGAAACTGTTATAAACCATGTGCCATCGGTCACGGGTCACTGATACTAATATTCTGTAACAGTGTTAGGTCTACTAATATTAGATATGGCAATAAGTCAAGTTCGAATTGGGTGCAGCAAAAACCCACCTGCCATAATAAAATCAACGGGTGCAATCTTAGACCCAAAACCACCAGGTTTTTGGTTCCATCGGATCTTGTGCTTACAGTGAAAAAAAAAAAAGATCTTATATGCATGAAATGATACAAATTTTCATAGAAAATGACTTAGATCGCACCAGACCATTTGCTGCTTGTTCAAATCGAAGTCGAAGCTCTTGCTGTGCATCGAAAGAAGAGAAAATAAATAGTAACAGCACCTTCAAGGAGCTCGATTCTCTGAAAAATATCCCTGTCGGGTCTAGGTGAGCAGCACGGATGGAGTGCCGGTAAGGCTGCAAGAGGTGGTTTGCCGCTCGCGCCTGGTGGAGGATGCTTTCGTTGATCTGAGCCTGGTAGACACGCGGACTTGCAGCTCGGACCATTCGGTGGCTGTCGCATGCTCGCCTCACGGCTGCTCGCAGGAGGTGCGGCCTAGCACCGGGAGAACGACGACGACGTGAGGCGGGACGTGCGGCACAGCGGGATCCAGTGCCACGATGGTGCAGGATGCGACGGTGCGGGGCCACTCCGAGCGGGCTGTGGCTGGCATGTCGGGCCCAGGCAGCGGTCGTATGAGGTGGCACCACTCCGAGCGGGCAGTGGCAGGCACGTCAGGCCCAGGCAGCGGTCATATGAGGTGGCGGCTATGCGCAACAGCCGAAAGGGGCGGCCAGGTAATGGAGGCCTGTGTGGTGGATAGTTAGGGTTATAATAGGTACATTAATCTGGGCTAAAAAGTAATTGTTGGGCTATTTTAGGCGGACAGTGTAACATATCAGATTTTTCAAATTAATCGAAGTATCAAGATATCTCAAATTTATTCTGTGTGATTTTAAATTTTTTTTTAATTTTTTTGACACCAAAATATTTTGATCTGTGAATTTTTATTAGACTGAAATTAATTATTTTACTCCCATCCTTAAAATTTTCCCTATAATAAATACCTCTTTTTTCTCTTGTACTTTTCCCCTAACCTCATTTTTTCCTTCCCCTAATCCAGAGCGAAAGAGGAACCGCTCCCCGCGCCCTGTCCCTGCGCCGCCTCCGATTTGATCGCCGCCTCGGTCCGCTCGCCCTTCCCCGTGCCGAGTCGTCTCCACGCGTCGACCGTCAAGCCGATCCGCGCGCCGCTGGATTCCGCGACGCCATCACCGCCAGCCTTGGTCCTCGCGCGCCGTTCCCGAGACCGCGGCGCATCTCCGTGCTGTTGACCCCGTCGCCGACCGTCTCGCGTCTTCCTGCGTCGCGCCGATCCTGCGACGACCGCGTCTTCACTGGTCAGTCGCCTCCGTCACCGGACGCCGATCCCCGTCACGCGCCGTCACTTCGCCCGTCTCCGCACGCCCCGCCGACCGCCTTCGGTTTCCGTCCGTGCGCATCGCTCCAGTACTCCGACACCAGTACGCGATTCCGGATTTCGATATCCGATTTTCAGCGCGACTTTGTCTCCGATTTTCAGTTCTGTGGTGAGAATATTCTCCTCTCTTAAATTCTTTTTTTTTCTCTAATGAATTGATGAATTAGTTGCTAATCGATTTGTGATTAGTGTTGTTCCTCCTGTCCAGATCTTCAAAGATTTTTTAGAACTTTGTTTGATCTCAGAAGGTTCTCAAAATTGTTTCGTTAAATTTGTCTTGTTGAGTGTGTCATGTAAAATTTTTTGAGAACATTTTAAGTACGTTTAGCCTAGTAATTTAAATTTAGATTTAATTACTGAATTTAATCGTCGCACCTATTGTTTGACTCATGTTCGTGTTGTGTTTAGCTAGTGATTCCGATGAAGAATACCGTGAGTCCGCTCATTTCGACGACCCGGATTCCGACTATGATCCCGAGCTACCAGACAAGCCACGTTCCTTGATCACTTTTATACCCAGTATTTTAAATTGCATGTTTTGTTTGCAACTCTAATTTACATGCCAACTGTTTTAAAATATGCTAGCTACATTTCAAAGCCATGTCTAGTTATTGTACCACAAATATGAGCTCTAAGATTGATTTAGAATAATTATTTTATTTTTTATGCTTAGCCATACTTTAGAATAATTTGTGTTAAATGATTTTGAATTGTGATTTAAATGTGTGAGTTTTTTAAATAACTATATATAACTATTTAGTGGGGGCATGATAGAGTACGAGGAGCTGAGAGATTTTTGAAAAGTCTCTGTGACGTACCTGTAGCGATACAACAAAAAGATCTAGGCTGAGATTTTTCCGTGAGACTTGTTGTTTGTTGGCATTGAGGTTGAAGAGAGTGCCTACCCTGTCAATTAAAGACCGAGTCCTTCGAGCTTTGTACGCTCAGTTAATAACCATACACATCACGTTATTTTGTATGGACAGTGGTTTGATCTTGAAACTTGCCGAAACTGGTTGTTTATCTGTGGGTTGACGGTGTTGTATTAGTATGGTGTAGAGCTATGACTTTTTACATAAGATCGAGATACCCCACCTGATCAGTGATAGGCTCTTCACAGCTCTAGGACCCGATTGCGTAGGCATTTGAAATCTCTATCCTGAAAGACGGATGACGCCAGTTAAAGCTTATGGACGAGTCTTGTGGGTTTGTCGGGACTACGACGGTAGTTCTCGATGATATTTTTTATAGGTCCAGGTGCGTAAACTCTGCAGAGTTACGGTCAATACGCATTGTCACGTCCTTTTTGAAGGACATCCATTGAGTTCTGCTCCTCGTTGAGTAGTTTTGTTTTTTTTTCTCATCTATTTTAAAATGTTTTGGACTCTGATTTTTGAGCTGTGGCCGGGTGTAGAGACTACACCGGCATTTAAAATGAACTCCGGTCTAAGATAACGGAGATCCTTGCAGGGGAAGATAATAAAATTTGATAAGTTTCAAAATAAAGCTTTCTTGCATCTTTAAAATAAAATAAAATGATTTAAACTTACATTTAGCACTTGAGCCAGTCTTTACCGTTGAAACCATTTGCATGCATACGTTGTTGTTAGGTAGTATGCGGTTTGCTAAGTATTTATACTCACGGCTTTTTAATTTATTGTTTTCAGAGGATACTCTTAGCTTCGACTTCGACTATGTCTTCGACGGACCGTGAAGTCAGCTCCTACGCTTAAGCTAGCCTGTGTGGAGGAGGTCCGCTACAGCTGCCATGAGGATGCTTCCGTTGCCGCATTCTATAGATTTCTCGATAGTGATCGTTTTGCTTTGAGATGTTTTCGACCTGTATGCCGATGGACCCTTTTGAAAGATTATATTCTAATAAATTTTCTTTGACTTGCTACTTTTTATTCTCATTTCTTGTTTAATGCATCTGTTATGGTTTTTTGATTGATCGTTTGTGATGTCGTGCTTGCCAACCTCTTGACATTGGCAAAGTCACGAAAGATCGGGACTTATCAAAAGATAAGAAAAATCAAGTCGTTACAGACAGGGCACCCGTGGGTGGAAAAAGAAACCCAACCCGAACTTGAGTTTTTCGGGTTGGACGCGGGTGCCACCTGTGGGTGTAGAATCAAACCAGTAGCCATATCCATCGGGTGCCAAACCTGACACCCAAATTGCCATCTCTAAATGATGTCAGCATGTTCGGCACTACTGATGTCATCATTAGTGTCGGCCTGACACTATGATGATGTCATCAATGTCGAGCTACTTATAATCTATGTACCTGCCCTCTCCATCAGTGTTGCCCTTAATCAAAACTGAAGCATAGAGCAGTAGACTAGAAATAATAGAGGCTGATTTGCACATAACATGAACAAATACAAATGAAGAGGATGTAATAGTAAAACTGGGGGCAATTATGTTTTCATAGTCTATACAGAGTTAGTTTAGCAAAATAACTAGTTGTCAAGGTCATACACTATATATTTTTCTCTTTGCACTAAAAGTATACTTCGAGCAAAGTCTTTAATCTGCTCAGGAGTTCTCGGCTGTTGTCTGAGGATCTGGTTGCAGGGAATACTATTGGCAATTTTGGAATAAGTGAAGTCTGTTTCAGCAATATCTTGAGATTAAGCTCAATAGAATAGCATGTGCATGTAGGCACAAAACAAGCATAATTTTCTAGGTTCTTCAGGTGCCGATATAGAGAAAAAAAAATGTACCACCTCTGTCCAAAATAAGTGTCATTTTTTACTTGTAAACAATCAGCGTTTGATCCTTTGTCTTATTAAAAACTTTAGAAAAATATAAAAACAAACAAGTCATGTTTAAACTATTTCTAGTAATAAAATATTTCATAATAAAATAAATAATAATTTCACAAATTTTTTTATTAAGTTGGATGATTAAATGTTGATGTTTAAAGGTCTAGAAAGATACCTATTCTGGGACGGAGGGAATATATTATTGACTTGCAGATAAAAGGAAAACAATCTAGAAATAGTATCATTGTAAAATGGATAAGCTTAACAGATGAGTTCTCTAAAGCGTGACAGCGATTTGTCAACATGTGCGCAGGTTGTGCAGGAGTCTACCAGTAAACTTTATGGGGGACCTTCATTGCCCCCAATCAGCAAAAACCCATAACGAAGGTCCTTGAGAAAAAAAAAAATTGAACGTCCACAAGAACTGATAGTTCTACTGTTCACCCAGAATTCCCTGCAAACTCCAGAGGAGAGCGCGCGAGTATTGTTGTCGTAAAGCGCAATGAATGAGTTAAGGAACTCCTGTGTTTGCAATGAAGTCACCTGGCAGAGCGGAGGAGAAAATGCAGAACAATGAGGTGTCAGAAGTGCAGGCTAATGAACAGATTTCGCACCTCAGAGTAGCGACCCCTAAAACGCACCGGTGGAAATGCACTTTTCTTTATGACAAATTATACCACAGCTCATTTATAACGACTGCTTTTCTGTCGCTATAATGATAAACTGTTGGTCGCTAAAGAGATTTACCGACCGACCTAGTATGTCATTGATAATGGTATCGGTATATAGATATACTGACCGACTAATTGTCAATATATGTTAGATACAGCGACAGACCGTCTGACGCTTTTAAAAAGTTATACAACCTGATGCATAGTTTTAGCGACCAACTGTCAGTCAGTAATTAAAACAGTGCTTAAAATCATACAGCCATAGACAAAACTAACAATTCATGTCCATCACCAGCCATTCAAACAATACACTCAGAAAACACATAGAAACTGAACAAAGGTCACAATTTATATTGAAACTGTTAGAACTCCCATGGACCATTTGAAACACATAATTCATTGGAATTAAAGAACATAAGATGGAAACAATGCTACACGACACTTATGCGGTTCCCTTGCACTCTTTACAAAATGCTCCATCTCTAGTAAGTCATTACAAAAGTTTTGCCCCTAACTTAGATGTCCAAAACAATCACCATAGCCACTTTGTCCAATCAAGGCTGCATGCATCACTCGAAGCTATAACCTCTCACCTGAAATATAAGTTCACATTCATCAAGTTGGGTGAATGAAACCACATTTCATCTCTTTAAAATAGTAACTTAAAAACAGCACTAGAGGTGTATATCTAAACATGAAACAACACTAAAGCTCTATATGTAAACATTAAAAATAGAACTAGAGCACTTGAGCAAATTGAATGAAACCACATGTATATATAGAAAATTCAAGAATAACATATATTGGGCTGTGGCATATTGATCTACCTGCACCATGGGATGATTTTGAAGTCTTGCTAACCTTCATCTATTATAAATATCACAAATCAGGAACTATGATCATTCATCGCATTTGAAAACAAGAAACGAGGAGAAGAGTTATTTGTTACCCTGTAATATGGCCATGCAATTGATAGATCCTTAGCATCAGTCATCTCTTGCACACCAGCATAAGGCCACCAGCTTTGCATTCCTTTTCAGCACAACTTTGATAACAACTTCAAAATATTGCTTTCCAAGAGCTTGTCCTGCTAGCACAGAGCTAGGATTACTTGAAATAATTATTCCCTTAGGCACAGGTTGATCAGCTCTATTGATTGCATATAGTATAACTTCTTTGCCAATCTACAAGCATTGAATTCATTTTAGAGAGTTGTATGATTAATAAAACTACCATTACATTAGAAGTAAAAATGTTGCCAAGCCATGAGAATATTACCAGATCATCATGTGGGAAGTGATGAGCATCACCTTTCCTTGTTGGGGCTTCATTGACATTACCTGTAGGAATAGGGCTAAATTGAGGGGGGCTGTTGGACTATTGGGGCTACAGGAAGGAGGCTGAGAATAAGGCTGGAACGAGGGGGTTGCTGGACTACTAGGGCTGCATGAAGAGGGCTAGGAATGGGGCTGGACCGAGGGGGCTGCTGGACTGATGGAGCTATCTTGGTCCTAGGCACAAGCATGTACTCGTACTCATTAGATTGCTCTCCGTAGGAAACATCTTCATGAAATTCAGCAGCATTGTTTGTCTCAACATCATTTTTTTGAGACCTTGGGCTCTACAAGCACAGAAGTGGGAGTATACGTCACTGAGATATCCATGCAACATAAAAGGTTAGTAATTGAAATTGTTGAAAGTATAAATATTTTACCATATGATGTCATGAATTAGAGCCATTCTGTGAGATATTTTCCATATTTGCTCTTTTCTGCACCAATTCCTCTTGTAATTCTACAATACGCTGTTCTAGAGCTGCATGTTGACTTTCTGCTTTTTTAATTGCTAGAGCCTGTATTTGACCTCTTGTTGGTGTATAACACTTAACCCCTGAGGTATCAACAGTTTGGGGAGTTGGTCCTTAACCCAAATCTCAAACACATCTTTTAGGCTTGTTTTCTCCACATGCAGTAGCAAATGCATCGCCTTCTTGAATTGTTCTGTGTGTCAATTCTGGCTGGGCTTCAATAACTGATTTAAGTTTATTCTATCAAAATAGAAAATCATGGTTAATACGCAAATAAACAACATTTCAACATGTGTAAATTGTTCAAGATAAAAACTTACAATAATTGGTTCTACATACGGTAATGGAACCCCATTTTTTTCTTGTATGAGTTCTAATACAGACTTCATCTCTTCGAGGAGGGCACTCTAGTTCATTTCCCTACATGTATGTCATAATCAGTGCTATAAAATGCAGCATGCTAATTATTAAAAGAATACAAATATTGGCATACTATTTCGTGCTTGTTACATGCAAAGCTCTTGCTACCTGATGTATGATGTATGGCTAACTTTGCATGATTGGCTTTGCCTCTTGCTGCATGAGCCTATGATAAGAATTTTCAAAAGTTCAAAACAATTTTTTTTTTTGAAGATCACAGCATGGTTTACGATAGAAAAATTTAATATGACAACTATACTTACCTCAGATTCTGCAGATCTCCAACAGTCTGTGATAAATTTCTAATCTTCAACATTCAGTCTATCACCTTGTTTTCTCCTCACTTCCTCTTCTGTTAACTTGCCACTAAAAAACTGCGCCTTCAACGTTGCTTTAAATTCTTTCCATTTCTTTCCAGCAGCATTTAGAAACCAGTCAAAGGCTTTATCATCAATATCATAGATAGCCTACAGTGTTGTTGAAAAGTAAGAAATGGGTACTTCGAGTATTAATAAAATGAAGTGCATCAAGCCAATCAATACAACAAACAAATACCTTCAGATCTGTCCATACTTCTTTCTTTATGGCAGGATCAACAAGCCGCCAATCAACAGAGGCAATAGATATTTTTCTTCTCGCATGGCACCCAACAGCACCAGAAAACCTTTTAGCATTCTCACCAATGGGCTGACCATATTCATTGACCATAACTTTGATTTTAGGTATGCCAGGTGCCCTTGCAAAAACCTCATCCAATCTGCTGATGCCTCTTCCTTTCCTCTTCTTTTGTGTAATGCTTTGAAGGAACAACTTAAGAAATTAGAAGGAACAATGGCAAAGTAGAGTGAAAACTAGCATTGTGAGATAATAACAGAACTTCATTATCACATAAGAAATCTCCAATTGATTCACATTCAAAATCTTCATCGACTAAATCGTCTTCGCCCATCTCATCTTCATGTTGCTCATCCACATTCATTGCATGGTTCGTTTGTGGTCTTGGCCGTAAAGTATGAACTCGACTTGCTCTATCACTTGGGTTATGAGTTATCTAAAAGGATACAACTTGATTCATGTAAAAAGATTTTACTAAATGATTAAAAATAGTGTAGCAAAACAATACATAGAGAAGATGACCTTTGTTTTTTTCTTATGTTGTGGATGTGTAGGCATAGTAGGAAGGCCATAAGATTGTAGCTTTTTTTGTTCCTTGCAATGTTTGCAAGCCGTTGCTGCTCATACTCGTTTTTTTTTGGGGGGGGGGGGGGGGAGGGGCATCCTCACCGTTTCTTCTTGTGCTTGCCATTTAATATCCTGAAAAATATTTCAAAAATCAGAAATATTTGGAAGGGAACAATAAATCAGCAATATGTACAAGGGAACAATAAATCAATCAATAACACAATTATAGTAGCAACATCATCTAAATAACACTTACTTTCTAGACTTTTTCTTAGTCTTTTTGGGATCAACAATTGTACCATCAATATCAGTTCTAACAGAAGGAACCACACCATTTATAATATCCACTGTGACATTTGTGTCTGGATCATGCAATGGCCATACTAATCCATTATCATTATCCATGACTTCATTTTCTATATTATCTAAGTCATACACATCTCTTGGTTTTGAATGAACAACACCAACCCACTCACTATCCACAGCATCAGAAACATAGTATACTTGAATTGCTTGAGATGCTAAAATGAAAGGCTAATCTGGTATCTTGTCTCCTGTATTGAATAAATGTTTAAAGTTAACATATGTGATTCCAAACTTATCAGTTTTTGCCCATTTGCCTTGCACACGGTTGTCAACCCAATCATACTTGAAAAGCACCACATTTCCTTTCTGGTAATAATTTAGTTCAAGAATTTCCTTTATAATGCCATAATAGACATTTTTCTTATTGTATTGTCATAATTATTGCCCCTCTCAAAAGTTTTGCCTCAGCTACTACAGCAACACCACTATTGTGGATAGGTCTTCTCTCATCATAGGATTTAGTGTGAAAACAAAACCCATTAATTTTATAACTACTATACTTGCGTGCATTCATCATTGGCCCCTTAGCCAAAATTTTTATTTCATCTGGTGCTTCCTCACACATTTCTCCCACCTATGATTACGAAAGACTATTATTAAAGTAAATGGAAAAACTATCTTAAATATCAAGGACTAAATTTTAGTTTCACTTGCATGCAACCTAAACAGCTCATGAAAAGATTCATGTTGCATGCGGTCGATGTCTCGTTTATTTTGAAGGCCAAAAGAAGAAAGATATTGAGCATGCTTTCTGCAAAGGTTAAATTATTACATAAGAATGCAGTGGAATTTCATTATATGATCTAAGTTATTTAGATAACTAACTCAAGGTAAGGTACTATGTTGGTATAGTTGAACAAAACATATCTATGAGCTTGCACCCAGGTCTTATGGTCTAAACTGAATGCAGATTTTCCAACCAATGCTGCGGAAAAAAGGAGTTGTGCAATAATCTTCATCCGTTCTAACTTGACGGTTCAATTGTGCCTCACCATGAAGATAGCGAGAAAAAAGTTTGAGACACTCTGTGAAATTAGACCACTCCATAATTGATCCCTCGGGATGGCTTTTTGTACATACAGAACCCTTTAATCTCATGAGAAACCTAGACACATAAATAACTAGAAACATTAATTGATAATGTTATACAAGTGTAAGTCACTAAGATGCATGGCATGAGATAATTACCTCTCCACAGGCCACATGCTGCGATAATGGACTGGACCAGCGATTTTTGCTTGGGCAGGAAGATGTACCATCAAGTGCACCATAATATCGAAAAAAGATGGAAGGAATATAGTCTCAAGAAGGCTCAAGGTTTCAGCTATGTCAGCCTCTAGACTTTCCATATCACTTATCTGAATGATAGGGGCAGAAATTTTCTTGAAGAACTTAAAAAACAAATCACTCCAGCACTCACTATTTCTGGTAATATTTTTCTCACGGCAAGTGGTAGCAAGTGTTGTAAAATAATGTGGCTCTCATGACTCTTAAGCCCGAATATCTTCCTGTCATTGACATGAACATTATGTCGTATGTCAGATGCATTACCATCAGGAAACTTCACTCTTTTTAGTACTTGACAAAATAATTTCATCTCATTAGGACTCATGGAGTATGGTGCAGGTGGTAAATAAAATTAGTCCTTTACTTCAATTGGATGAAGACCACTTCAAAGACCTAAAGCTTGAAGGTCTAAGCGTGAACAAATTATTCTTTGATTTCTCAAGAGTTCCAATGAATGTGTTCATTAAACTTTCACTAATATTTTTGCCTATGTGCAAGAAGTCAAAATTATGTCGCAACATCAAATCTTTCCAATATGGAAGTTTGAACCAAATAGACCTCCTTTTGAAAATGACTAATGGTTCACCATCCTTGCGTTTCTTTCTTAATGGTTTCTTTCCATATGTATCCTTGCCAAAACTAGTATTAAGATCTTTAGTGCATTCCAAAATTTCTTCTCCAGAAAGTGGTTTAGGTGTTGACCTGAACTCAGTTTTACAACCAAATTTGTTAGCATCAAACCTAAATGGATTATTTTCATGCAAAAATTTCTGATGACCCATATAGCAAATCTTGCTACCATTACCAAATCTAAGAGAATCAGTAAAGAAGTGGCAATCAGGACATGCTGCTTCACCAGATGTAACAGATCCAGAGACATATTCTAGACAAGAAAAATCACTAATAGTCCATATTATTGCTGCCCGTAACATGAAGTACCCACACCTCGAAGCATCATAATTTCTAACACCATTTTCAAACATATCCAACAAGTCGCTAACTAGGGGCTGACAGTATACATCCATATCACTACCAGGACCACTTGCACCAGGAATAAGAAAAGACAAGACGAAATTTGATTGCTTCATGCACATTAAAGGTGTGAAATTATAGAGAATGCAAAATCAGGCCAAATCCTAGAGCTGATATTCAAGGTTCTAAATGGATTAAAACCGTCAGTGACAAAAGCAAGACAAATATTGCGGCTATCTGCAGCAAAGTATGGATGTTTTTTTATCGAAATCCTCCCATAGTGGTGAATCTGCAGGATGCCTTAGGAGGCCATTATTTTTCCTGCCTTTATCATGCCACTTTGTTAGGCTTGCTGTTTTAGAGGATAAAAATAACCTTTGGAGACACTTCTTAATCGGAAAGTAGCGGAGAACCTTCTTAGGAACACTATATACATGTTTTTCATCAAGTGACTTCCTTTCCTTACTGATTTCCATTATGAAATCTTGCACGTTGGATATGAATTCAAATCAATGTTCTCCTTCCAATAGAGAATGCAATCATTTTCACACGCATGAATACTAGTATACCCAATTCCTATGGACTTCACCAATTTCTTAGCTTCATGAAAAGATTTAGGTAGTGCTGAACCTTCCGGTAGTACATCATTGTGTAGATCTAGTAGTAGGTTAAAAAATTTATGGAACTGTCCCCCAAGGAGTTTGATGTGTAGCAACCTAATAAGAAATCGAAGTTGTGTATATTTCTTGCAATTCGGTACAATTCATTGCTATTTTTTGCGACCAGCCTTTGAATGGAAACTAATTCCTCACTAGGATCTGGAACAGAACTGTTGTCCTCAAAAGCTCTTTTATCATCTAAGCCAGCAGCTAGGTCCCTAAGCAAATCAGATATGTCATCATCTTCATTACACTCATCCATAACCTGAACACCATCCGCATCAAAGTTCCCATGATTCATAGAAGGGGTGGGTTCTCCATGTAAATTTCATATTCTATACCCTTTTAGAAACCCATCACTGTTCACAGACTGCACTGGCCTATTTCCAAAAAGAGTCGAAACACTTTCTACATGGACATAACATCTTTCTACCAATCGCTGAATTAGAAAATGCAAAAGCTAAGAAACAGTTCACCCCTTGCAAATATGCCTTGCTGTGCCTACATGAAACTCTCAAGGTAAAAAAACTCTGCCTATGTATGACACTTTCAGCATTTGTTAAGCTTTTGTTTTTACCTAGCATCATCATCAATCTTTACTAGAGAGGACAAGAGGCTGATCAAACATATGTATAATTAATTAGTACCGAGGGAACACTCAATGTGGGACAAGCAACAACAAAATGGTGTCACAGCAGAGGTACATAGATAGAGCTATACCTGATGATGCCACAGTGCTTCTTGATGTCGAGGTACAGCGGAGCAGTTTCTTCTTCTTGGATGCCTCAAACACAAAGTTGCTGCATGACAGTAAGCTTCAGTCAAATTTGATGCCATTACACTTTCAAGCAAATTTGATGCAGAGTTTCACAAATAAAATTGATGCATACCTTTCTAAAGAAAAAAATATTAACTCAAGGAAAATATTAACTAATGAAAAATTTTTCTCATAAAGCTTTTTGTCACTTACAACCACCTTGAAAGGGTACGAATAACTAAATTCAAGTGATAGATTTCTTCTCATGGTCAAGCACTGCTATCACATTTGGGGAGCTAACATATACCTAGCCAAACAGTGAAACAATCCAATACAGACCTGGTGTCACCACTAACAAGCTTAATGGCATGTGGCTAGTTATAACCAAGTAAAACAATTTACTTGCCCAAAGGAAGGTTTTTGGTTAGCTTCAATAGTTGTCAACAAGTATATAGCTAAATGAACAGTTAGATTAAGAAAAAATATTCGCCTGAGATGAAGAACCAGGTTCTGTAAAAGTTCTATGTGGCTCAGATTATTGAGGTAAACTGTCTCAGATGCAGGGGCACCGAGGACGCATGGTCACGGGATGCAGGGACGCAGGGGTGGCGAGGGCCCAGGGCACGCAGGCCTAGGAGCGTGCGGGGCACGCCAGTCCAGAGGAGGATAAGGTTGGGCGAGGATGAGAGCATGTGGGTCCGGCGCGCGGCCTAGGGGTGCACGAGCGCGTGAGTGGAAGTCTGCGCCGGGCAGCGAGCTCGCGCAGCTCCAGCTGCCGAGGGCGCACGCTCCCGGGCGGCGCGGGGCTGGGCAC
>BCLG01000102.1:262130-318351 GCA_001602295.1 Zoysia matrella
GAGGGCAACGCGGGGCTGGGCACGGACGTCGGGCCGGGGCGCACCAACGTTGGCCGCAACGCCGGAGGGTGGGCTCAGGAGGGCGGCACAGGGCCTGGGCGAACAGGGCCGGGTGCGCTAGGGAGACGGTGGGAAAGGTTGGGCGGGGAAGGGGAAAGGTAGGAAAAAAGAAAGGCGCCAGGCTGCTTGGGCGCGCGGGGCCTTGAAAGATTGGGCCGGCTTAGGGTTTCCTAGAGCATCGGATTGTCTGTCGGTAAAGATGAATAAATACCGACTAACTGTCCGATGGAAATATTAAAGAATAATGCCGACGGACCGTCAGGTTCTAAAACAATAATTAACAACTTACTGTCTGTTAGAAACTTTTACCGTCGGACCCTCCAACGGTAATTGTGTATTTTTAGCAACTGACTTTCGACACTTATTCTTGGTTGTGGTAATGAAAACCCTTCGCACGTCGAAACCAAATTCATCGCAATGGAAGTTCTACGATGAATTTATGGCAAAGTCAAAATCAGTGTCAATTTGTCTAGCCGTGACAAATTATCTTGTTTCATAATAGAATAATTTCATATGTGACTAAATATGTTGCGTCACATAACTGTTTTCATTTTATAACACACAAAAAAGTCAGTTGAAAGTGCGGCCATGCTAGCAGTAACATGGTATATCTACCTAGCACAGGCTCACAGCCCACGCTAGCATTTGATAAGGTATGTCTATGGCCTGTCTGTTTTCGCTTTTCTGGAACTAGCTTATCTGAAGCACGCTTTTTATTAAGCTGATGTCTAAATAAGTAGGGTGTTTGGCAATCCTGATTAAATAACGTAAATACCCCTGCATATATGATAGCTCATCTTTATATATTAAAGCGCAAGCATTCTCTCAAACCTCGTTGCGCCACGTCACCCTAAAAAATATTAATCTTTATGTATTAAAGCGCAAGCGTTCTCTCAAACCTCGTTGCGTCACGATACCTAAAAAATATTAACTGTCGGATTAAAATCTAACAGTGGATATTAAGAAAGAGAAAAAATCCTTTCCTCGGTCAACGTAGGAGCATGCTTCTACTCGCTGGGAGCAGGCATGAACGACAGTGCCATCGCTCTAGCTTTTTCAGGTTTAACATAAATTTTGACTATGGTCATATTTAATTTTTTATAAATTTCATATATTATTATTTGCTTTCTCATTAAAGTTATTTGAATCACAACTTAAAATTTTACATATTTGAATTAAATTTTTAGATAAGTTGAATAATCAAAGATGATATTAAAAATCAACAGTAAATAATAATTTAAGAATAGAGAGAGTATGTGGTAGTACACATGGACAATGGCATAGATACAAGAAATTAACTGTAACTGTTTTGTTAAATCAAATTTACTTTTGCTATAGATTCAATAAAACTATTTCATAAGATATAGGAGAAGTTCTTATAAATTTATTTTACTTCTATGTCTTGCAAGTATATGCTACAATTAAAGATCTTTATATGTAATAAAAATGTATATTTAGATAATTTAAATTGTTTTATCTCTTAAAAATGCTCCTTGATTACTATAGGAGCTAACATTCAATCTTTTTCTGCTTACAACTCCGGTCTAAAAAAAATTAGATATAATTTTTAAATTTATTAAGTTAAAAAATTAGAAATAATTTGTTTTAAAAATACTTTTTTAAAAGTGTATCGATGCTACTTTTTATTAAATATTTTATAAATAACAAATGTCACACTTATGGTTTGAAGACTATGTCGACAATTTACCACTCACAAGAATATTTCTTTTTCTCTCTCTCGCTCACCGAAGAAAGCACTAGCACCCATTTCCCTTGTCTCTCTTCGAAGGACTAAAGCTCCGCTGCTATCAACCTCACAGGATTCCGCCTCCCCAAATCTCACGGATTCTGAAGCCTTGCTGCCGAATTCCACCGGCAAGTGAGCTCAGGACAGCCCGGCCCTGGGTGGTGGCCACGAACCAGGGGCGGAAGCCGGCGTTGGAGGCGTCAGGGCCGGGAGGCAGCCAGGCCGGCGATGGTGACGGCGCAGCAGTTCTGGAGTGTGGGGCGGCGATGGGGGACGGCAGTAAGCCGGGAGATGGACGAGGAAGGAGTCACGGGGAGAGGGCACGGAAGGAAAAAAGGTTCGCTTTTCTCCTCCGCCGGATCGAGCCCGCTTACCTAACAGTCGACATTCACGTGTATTCCGGATTCTCCACCACGTCGCTTCTCCAGTAAGCCAAATTTTAAGTGGGACGTTTGAGTGGTATTTTCACTTTTTTATCAATAATCGGCTTATAATCGGATCCAAACAGGGCCTGTGTGGCATGAAACATACCCTACATTCAGTTGTCCACGTGTCTTCTTTTTATTTGTCCACTTGTCTTTTTTTTATCCGACCAGCCACGTGCCTTCTTTTTATTTATCCATGTTGCCATCGATGGACCAGTTAAATAGTCGTTACACTACCAGAATCTCATGCTTCTCCTATTTCTAGTGGGATTCTCCATGTACCAACCCAAAGGACGCGGTGCAAATTTTGTGTGAACAGTAAAACACACGAAAAGATAAACATACACACGGTGGATTACGTGAGTTCCGTGTGATTTGCATCACTGCTCGGGAGTCCCTGCGCACCTCCGTCAGTTAACCGTGCCGTTACTTTCTTGGATGAAAAGCCTGCTGCCCTTCAACCAAGGTTCACAAAACCGCGAAAATCGGTCCGAATTTTTACGGTTTTCGGTGAAATGATGATCAGTTTTCATTTTAAAAATTCAAAAAATTTAAAAATTTGAAAAAAATTTGAATTTCAAAAACCGGTAAAATCGGTTCAAAAAACTGATAAAACTGAGAGGTAAACCGGTGAAACCGGTTGGTTTCAAACTTTGAAACCTGAGAACTGACAAAGCCGAAGAAACCGGTGAAACCGCACGATAAACCGAAAAAACTGAGATTTACGTAGCATTTCGTTTAAATTTTAATTTTTTGATTTGAAACAGTTTTCGATCGGTTTATATGGTTTTTGCAGTTTTCGTCAAACTGGTCCCGGACCGGTTTTAATGGTGCAAACCATATCAAAAACACTGCTTCCAACGCAAACCACCACTGCTGCTGCTGCTGCTGCTGGACATGAAGCTGCTGCTGCCTGCTGTGTGTTCCAATCCAAGGTACAGGCACCCACATAATCAAGGATGCAGGTTCCTAATCTGTTCCCCCACCTTGGATTTCTCTGCATCTGTTCCCCCGCCTTGGATTTCTCTGCATCTGTTCCCCCGCCTTGGATTTCTCTGCAACTAAGCAGACTCCCCTGCCGCAGATCCATCTAGGGCTGGTCCTCCACTCGAGGCTGCTCCTCCACACGGATCCCTAATATACGCTCTATTCTTCTTGTTTGTGCTACGGTGAGGTTAGTATTGGCTGCGGTGGATTTAATCCACCTTCCTTTCTTATTTCGTACATTTTTTTCCTAGGTCTGATGGTTTTAGATTTACGATTTGGTGAGTTTACGGTTCACCAATCTGATTTAGTGGCAAAATTACAGAGTTCTGAATAATTGTCTAGGGGATTAAGTTCTTCACATGTTAATTTAATAGGAATTTTGGTCTGGTGGGGGTTTAGTCATGCAATTCAATTATTTCCTTACAGAATGGTTAGCTGTCAAGCTAGTATGTGCCCTTAGTAATTTACATTTTGTCCGAATGAGTCATGTCTTGAGGCGCAGATCTAAATGATCACTAAAGTATTAAGATTCTAGGTTGGAGTTTCATCCATTATAACCAACTAAATGCTTAGATTTCTATGGTGACATTGTATTATTTCTTTAATGTAGATTTTTTTAATTTAATTACTTTTCAAGTCAATTCGCCGATTTCTGTTGATAATTTCTTAGGATGTCAGAGGATCATAGTTGGATGTACACTAGACGTAGGAAGAGGGGTGAGTTTAGTGACGTACGAGTGGATGCAAAAAACCTCTGATTTTGTTGATCGGGCATTTAGTAGGGACACAACGGATGATGGTGTATTATGCCCTTGCAACTATTGTGGAAATACATGACCCCAAATGAGGAGTAGAATGATTGCACATCTCCTAAGCATAGTTTTAGACCAGATTATACAATATGGACATACCATGGAGAATCTGAACAACCTAAAGATAAGTGTTGAGGCAACGGACTGAAGAGAGAAGTGTACAAGAACCTGATCGGATAGAGGACATGGTAGATGATGTGCGGGATGCTTATGACTCGGTTGAGGTTGAGGATCCAGAGCCAACAACATAAGCATTTTCTTTCATATGTTATCTACATCGAATCAACCACTCCATGAACACATACATCTCTCAACCTGATGCCATCACACTACAATTAGCCATCAAGTCACAGTTTGGCATAACCATTGCTAGATTTGATGCTTTTCTGAGTGTATTTTGCACTCTCCTACCACAAGGTCACCATGAACTTGAGTCGAGAACACTTCTGATAAAAAAGGAGGAGGATAATAAGGACATCACTCCTTTAGATACACACATAAAGTTACTATTAATAGTCCAATCACAAGAGATCGTGCACGACAGCTGAACTTAGAGGTGAGCTCATTCATAAAACTTTGTTTACATTTGTTTGAGAATAGATTGATATTTAATGACTTTATCATGATTAGTAACATTGAAGACGATCAAGGGAAGCATGGAGAATGACTTGGAGATGCAAAAGATCTGGAAGGACGATCTAATTCTAGGAGTTTGAAGCAAACTCGAGTTCAGGTCCTAGTCGGATTCCATAAACAGCCTGCACTAAAACAGATGCCTATGTCACACACAGACTCCATTTTGGACGTTCCGATATGGATGGAAAGATAAGCAGATAAGATTTCCAACGGTATCTTGTTAGGCCCATTAGGGTTTCATCCAAGGGGATCTTGCACGTCTCTCCACCCTTTCTAACGGGATCTTATTAGTCCTAAATGGATGGAAAGCTAAAGAGATAAACTTTACAATCTCGTGCTAAACATCATCGTATATCTCCGAGAATAAGTGAAACAATATGACGTCTAGAATCTGTCACGGTGCTGTGCCACCATCTTGAGCTGTTCAGCCTTGTATCTTGTTAGGCCCATTAGGATTTCATCCAGGGGGTCTTGCATGTCCCTTTATCCTTTATAATCTGTCTCCACTGCACCATTGAAACTTTGGTTTTGCTTAAATGATTCTATTTTCATACAGTTTCACCGTCATACAGTTTGTGAGACCCCAATTTGTGAGTTTAATTCAGATTTTGCATTTGTGTTGCATTCTTTCTAGTTTTTGCTTGTGTTCTTTGATTCGTAGGTAAGGATGAGCCTTCTTAGAGAGGTCAACCGGGCAGCACATTGTTGATAACCATAGGAGAAGAGGTGCTACGATTGTTGGGTTTGAATTGTGTTGATTTGAGGCCGGATCGATTGTGTGTGGCATCTCCACCAAATTAAGAGTTATCAGGATTTGATGGAAGATCGGGAACCACGTACACATCAAGTGGTAATTAGAGCTTCAAGAATACCATCAGGTTCAATTTATCCGTTATGATTTTGCATTCATTCTATTCGTCCATAGAAAAGCCACTAAACAAATAGTAGATTGGTATGTTTGCTCTGTCCAAACCACATTTAGCCTTTGCACAATTTCTGTTTCAGAGTCCATAGTGTTAAATTTTTGTCCTTAGATTGTGTTTTGGTTGCTAGTTTTTAAAATCTTTTTTGCATCCAGTTGTTTTCCTACGTCATTCATCGCTTGCATCATCCATTCTGTTATCCATGTTCATATATGTCTAGATCATATACCCCGGTACCTACGGTGTCCGCCCAGTCAACAAGCCTAGCTCCCAGAGATAGCCCATCAAACTCTGGATCCACGAACGACTCAACTCCGCTAAGTTTCGAAGACATGGTCCGACCACCCGAGGGTCGGGCTTACTCGAAGACGCACCCTGACCATCTGAGGGTTAGGACCGCTCGACGACATGGTCCGACCATTCGTGGGTCGGAACCGCCTTACTCGTCCGGCCCATGGGCCGGGCACCGCCTTTGGATGACCACCGCATGACAGGAACAGAGATTTCTGATACTGTGCAGCAGGCACTGTGTACCGGAAAAAGTTGACTCTGTCCATCCCACGGTGGACAAAGGACGGAGATGAGGACAACAACAAGATGATCTGATGCCCAAAAGCTGTCAAGGAATCAACTTCGAGCTGTTCGCGGCCCACCTGCTAGGAGGCCGCTCGGTTGCATAGGCGCCAAGCCTTGTAAGCCCGACTTGCCCCCTACATAAGGGTGCGCCGGGGCCCTTAGATGGGGGAGTGGACGGGTTAGTTGGAAAACTACAGTAGACAAACACCCAAAAGCTAGAGTTCTTGCTTGAGCAGGAACCCTAGTGCCATTGTAACCCTCTTTGATCAAACTCCATGATATACACACTTCCGATCCTGGACGTAGGGTATTATGTCTCCCTGATGGCTCGAACTAGGCTAAATCCCTTGAGTCTTCCGTATACTAGGCCACCTCAACGAGAAGAGCATACAAACCCCTTTCCGATACACAAATTCTACTGTGCCGGTAGTACGAAACGCCGACAATATCTATTATCTATTATCTTTAATCAAAATTTCTCCACCCACCCATCTCTTGTTTCGACCACCAATAGATCCCCAATATCCATATCTTCCATCCATAAGATTCTGCCATAAAATCATATACAAATTTCACACCTGATTTGCAATCTGAATGTGTTGCCGTAAAATCATATACAAATTTCACACCCGATTTGCAATCCGAATGTGTTGCCATAAAATCATATACAAATTTCACACCCGATTTGCAATCTGAATGTGTTTTCAGCCTTTACAAAATATCTGATACAGAGGTCCATCATTAAAATAACCATAACTCCAAATTAGTCATATAAGTACTTTTTGGATATCTAGAACATTTCCCTGCCTATGAAGATCTTAGATTCAACAATTTTAGATCTAAAGTTTATATTTTCACACCCTAAAGTTTCAACATAGATGTTAAAGAAATTGCTAATTTTCTCTAGGTCACATATTTTAACAAATTGATCTGAAATTTGGTTATGTACAATCTTTTGTACTCCTGGTTCAAAGAAAAATATTAGAAAAATAAAATAAAAATAAAAATTGATACATCTGTGAGCCGGAAATTAACCTTTGCTGATTTTGTATAAGTGTTGAACGCTTGGTTGATTTCTAGAGTTTTGTCTTTTGTGTTGTTGCTGGCCTTTGATGTCTTCATTCATACTATTGTAACATCTGCATTTTTCATAATGCTGGGCCAGCAACTAGAACGTAATACTCAGAACACTTATTCAATATTGCTATCTGTCTTAGAATTGTGCTCCACTAATCAATTTTTAGCCCTCCAAGCTCCACATTTTCACCTCTAATCAACATTGTATTTGGTCCTGCAATTGCTACGCAATAGATTCCAGATTTCTCCTGCCACCGGTTACATCATCCTTTGCTTTGTTATGGTAAGAACCTTGTAAGAGCTAGGTAAGACATTTACTTTCATGGAATTTCCACCACCCATCCCATTGTAGTAGTAGGGATAACATTTTATCCTGTCTGCGTGCTATTTTTCTCACCATGACAGGGAGCAAAGAAGAAAAATATAGTTATCACAGTAGATTGCAAAGAGTCATTTATAATATCAATGAAATCTTTGCAAAACATTTCAAGCATTTCGATAATCGTTCGGCAAATCCTAAGAGATGTCATCCAACTCAAAGAGATGTTCATGATCAAAGGATGCATGAGATTTAGACCATTTGTTAGCTTTATGACCTTTGAAGTCTCCTAAAAGGTATGAATGGATTTTGGTGATTGAGTGAACATCATAGGTAATGTGTGTTATCGTAGGTACCACTCTGCAAATTCTACATCAACATGGTGGGCTTCTTCTATGGATGACAAGGTTGATCACAAGACAAGGAGTATTAGGCATTGAAAGACCAAGGCTAAGGACTAGCTAGAGAGTCTTCAGGATCACCGGTACTATTAAGGGAGTCAAGTCATTCGTTATCAGGTCATACAAGTATTAGGAGGTATGAATACTCTTAGTTACCTCAAAAAGCCTTTAAGATGGTAGAGAAAGCGAAGCGGATGATCGGCTAGATGAAGACCCAAGTTTTAGCTTCAGGAGCAGTCACCAGACAGTCCAGTGATCCAGCTGTCACCGAACGCGTAACTGTCGTGCGCATCTCCTATGTCGTCACGCCTCTGCCGGCAGCACCTCCGCTGTTTCAGTGCATCTCAGTGCCTGAGCTCACCCTTATTGACATTGGTCACACTTCAAACCCTAAGTAGGGTTTTTGATTTTGTGGCGATCGGACGTTGTTTTCGACGGATTGTCGACGGATTCTGGCTTTCCTCTATCGGGGTATTGATTCTATCATTCTTTTTTCATCGATTATGCCCCCACATTGCCCTAGAGTTGATTAATTATGGAAATTGGTATAATTGAGCTAAAAGTTTAATCTTTTATTGCCAATTAACGTAATTGATTGAAATTTTCCGTACTTAGTGCCATGTTGAGGTTACCCTTCATATTTTTGTATGGCATTGAGTCTCCCTGTTACTAGTGTCACAATTTGCTTGCATTAGTTGAATTGTGGCATTAGCCTGTCGATATCATCGTTGATCACTTTGCTTCATTTGATCAGTGATATGTCTTTGTTCCGCCCCTAGGATTTCACTATGTGTCACTTACCTACAATGCTTACTCCTCTATATTTATTCCTATGTGGTTCAGTGACAGTTTGTGCAATGGGACTAGACAGGATAGTATTCTGAGGTAGTTTGTCAACTCTGAGTTTCAGTGGACGGGTTAAGTGCCAAGCTCTTAATTCTATCTTGGCAATGTCAGCTTGTCAATTGATCTCGCAGTTGTTCTTGACAGTTGATACTATGGGCCAATAGAGACCGTTAGTAGAGAAGGGGAAGGACAAGGCAGTTGTTCAGGAGGAGCCTGAGAGGAGGAAGAGGCAAAGGACAGGAGATCCAGACTGGGATCGAGCATTGGCTGCAGTGGATGTGGATGTACCTTCGAAGAGGAGTAGTGGAGCTTTGAGGATCCCTAGTGCAGAGGGACAGTGGGGAGCTGAGGAGGTCGACCCGTCAGAGAGTGGCGATCGCACCCCTAGTTGCTGAGGTTCAGCCGCGGAGAGCTTCTACTAGTCGTTCATGGCAGTCGAGAACCGCGGAGAGGTAGGAGCTAGCCCAGCAGGTTTCGGAGAGGTAGGAGCTAGCCCAGCAGGTTTCACCGTCTAGGCCACAAAGGTGTCCTCATTCTAGAGCTGGTGTTTGAGCAGTTTGCACTGCTAGAGCCGAGAGAGCTCACCGGGCCATGGCACGTGTTTGTGAGGAGGAGGTTGATCTGCTGAAGATCAAGGACCTAGCCATGAAGGCCAAGATGAGAGTTGATTTCACTGCTTGAGTCCCCACAGAGCATCATGGAGATGCTGGCCAGTTTTGGACAGTTTTACAGTGGAAGATATATGAGGCTCTCCGTTGTCACCTTGCCACTAAAGGCAAGAGCTTAGAGTTTACCGCTCATTGTCTTGATTCCTTTGAGGCACAGAGCAGGGGAGCTGGGTCTGACATGGAGGAGCACATCAACTTTTTGCCCGATCTTACAGAGCTCGTCACCTAGCCACTGAGTTTAGTGAGGAGGTAGTCCTGTAGTTCTACGCCTCCCTATGGATCTCCCCTGACAGGTCACACTTCTGATTCATGTATCGAAGGGAGCCAAAGGTTTCATAGATATGATGTCATTGCAGCTTTGGAGTTCCTATCTTTAGAGACACGGATCTCCGCCTTGGCTCATTCGGATTTCTTACCACTCTACAGACCCTTTGGAGGGATGGAGCCGGGCGATGAGAGGATGAGTATTGCGTAACCGCCACTTCATGGAGAGCATTAGACGAGGCACCCTAGATGTTGACCCGTGAGGCACGAGTTTTGAGGGGGTTGTTGGGTAGGACAATTGCCCTGAGGGCTGGCTATAGGGAGCGTGTGATTATTCTACATTAGAGGCTGCTATACTTTCTGTTGAAATACGAGATTTTTTATCTGATAGATCTTCTGCTTGCTCAGATGGAGGATGTTATATATGAGAGGATAGGAGGACGACAGCTACCATTTGCTCCTTACAAATGTCTACTACTGAGGAGAGTTGATGTTATGACTGAGGAGGAGTATGGTGCATTGCCTGATATCACTACAGCGTTCAGTCTAGCTAAGTCATCTGACTCCAGGGTTCTTCAAGTGTCTGCTTCACGAAGTACCCTTTGAGGAGAGGAGACTACAACCCCTGAGGAGTTTGAGTATGAGGCTGAGGCTCTAGAGACGATCGGACTTGAGCGCCTCCAAATTGAGGTGAGGCTGAGGATGGAGAGAGAGCAAGCTGAGGAGAGAAGGCAGTAGGACAAAGAGTTTCATGAGAGGTTGCAGCGCACTCAGCTGGAGATAGCAGTGGCCATATCATATATGTCTGCCGGTTTCGGAGCGATAGCTTCTTACCTCCAGAGGATTGGTATGCCACCTCTTCCTACGTTCCCGACGACTACGCTACCAGGTTCCCTACTCTCACAGCTACAGCCTACAGTACCTCAGCCTCAGTATTCTTCGGTGCTAGCTTTTATAGCTCAACTTCAGTCACAGCAGCAGCAACAGCCCAGCTTTGCTACATTGCTCTCAGCTCTGATTTCACCATTTGTACCATATGGAGCAGCCATCACCTCAGGGACTACCGGTGGAGTGAGTGTTCCTGCTACAGCTTTTCAGTTCTCTCCAATTTCCTCGTTCTCTATGTCGACATTTCTTGTATCAGTTGAGCCCAGAGTCACAATTCCAACATTGGAAACAGGGACAGTTGTGGGTAGTTCTCCGTTAGCACCGATAGTCTTTCCTTTCGAAGCTACCACAGCTGAATCAGCACTGTCAGAGCCACCGCTAGAGGTTTCATAGCCAGATCCAGCTATCACCACAGCCAAGCAGCTGAGCAGTACTGATGTGGTAGCTGATCTGATAGCAGCCGGCAACACTTCTGAGAAGGTAGCTACTGCCCTTGCCACAGCCCGTTTTGATTAGCCACCATCAGTGGACGGCAAGGAGCCCTCCTCGATGTCGTCTTATGGACTGAGTGCTTTTGATGATTCTGAGCAGCCAGGAGGTGACAAGCCAGCAGCAGTTGAGTCAACGCCAGAGGAGCAGCCACCAGTCGTCACTACACCCGACTCTCCAGCCACGCCAGCTCAGGACTAGATTCTTCTAGGTCTAGGGTGTCAGGAGTGCGACTTGTGGTTGTAATATTTTTTGAGAGGCTAGGTGTCTAGCGGGGAGGCTGTGGTTGAGTAGTTGGGGCTCTGGATCTTAATTGATGGATTAACTTGGTTTCAGGACTAATCCCATGTTATTTATTGTTTATGATTCTCCCTGTGATCTGATTGTCTTGCAAGTTCTCGTGCATTGCGCTCCCTTATTATCTTTATATGTGCAGTATCCTCTGTCTGTCTAGCTTTCTCCTCTCTATGTGCTTCCTTGATGTCATCTTTTTGTGTAATTAGATGACAAAAGGGGGAGAGAGTGCTAGTATGAGAGTGCTAGTGTGCTTCAAGAAGAGGAGATAGCACTTTCAATGGAAGACAAAGCTGGAGAACCCATTCCCTGTAACGACCGAGAATTCTCACCTTTCGGTAAGACCCGATCTTACGTGCCTTCGCCAATCCCAGGAGGTTGGCAAGCACGTTTATTACAAGTGGACAATCGAGAAACCATAACAGAATGAGTAAAAAGGGATAAGATAATTTAATTCAACGAGATCATCTATAAAAACTTATTGAACTTCTCGAAGCAGAACTAGACTACCGAGAATCCAAGAACTGGAACAGCAGCGGGAACCACAAGCGGGAGCAAGCACCAAGACGAACCTCTTCCTCCGCAGGAAGCTCGAGTGCAGGAGCGAACCTCAAACCACAGCTAAAAACCAGACGAGAACGATCTTCTAGCTAACCTCTGAAAAACAAGGGCGTGAAAAGCCATGAGTACGTGAATACTCAGCAAACCGCGCACTTTCTATTAACAATGTATGCATGCAAAGGATAGTTTCAAGGATGAAAGCTGGCTCAAGTGCTAAATGCAAGTTCAAAACATTTTATTTTAAAGATGCAAGAAGTTTTATTTTAAAACAGTTCAATTTTATTATCTTGCCTCGCAGGGATCACCGTTATCCCGAACGAGGGTTCATTTTAAATGCCGGTGTAATTTCCACACCCGGCCACAGCTCAAAGGCCGGAGTCTATAACATTTTAAAACAGAAGTAGAGGAAAGAAAACAAAACTACTCAATGAGGAGCACAAGTTAGGGTGAGTCCTTCCAAAAAGACGTGCCAATGCGCATTGACTGTAACTCTGCAGAGTTTATGCACCTGGACCTACGAGGAGTGGCACCATAACAAGGACCACGGCCGCAGCCCTCGATATAGTAACCACATAAGACCCATCCACAAGCTTTAACTGGCGCTATCTGTCCTCTAGGATAAGGATCCCAAATGTCTACGCAATTGGGTCTTGAAGCTGTGAAGAGCCTACCACTGATCAGGTGGGTTATCTCAATCTCATGTGGGGAGTCATAGCTCTACACCACACTAACACGTCACCGCCAACCCACGGGTAAACAACCAGTCTCGACAAGCTTCAAGATCAAGCCACTGCCCATACAGGGTAACGTGGTGTGTATAGTTGTCAACTGAGCGTACAAGGCTCGAAGGACTCGGTCCTTAATTGTCGAGGCTGGTTATCTCTCCAACCTCAACACCATCAACCAACAAACCTCTCGGAAGGTCCAAAAATTGGAACCTCATGTGTACCCACAACAGGTACGCCAACAGAGACTTCCCAAGAGTCCCTCAACACCTCATACTCCAGCATGCCCCAGCTAAATAGTTTGTATAGAGTTATTTGCAAAACACACACATTTGAATCACAGTTCAAAAGCATTTAACACAAATTCTATTTTTATAGTGATAAGGTGTGAGGTATAGTAAATAAATGCAACTAAACATGGCTAAGAATAAAAGTAAAGTAATAGTACTAAAGCAGTCCTAGGGCTCATAATATGTGAAACAATAAATAAGCACGGCTTGAGAATGTTGCTAGCATATTTTAAAACAGTTGGCATGCAAATTATGGTTTCAAACAAAACATGCAGTTTAAAAGCTTGGATCAAAATTAGTCAAGGAGCGCAGTTTGCCTTGTGAGTCGAGCTCCCATCCAGGATCTAGGTCCTCGTGCAGAACAGTGGACTCTACAAACAGATTCACAGATCAGATAAGAACGGACTCCAAGACACGATCTCGCGATCGTTTCCCGAGGAAAAGACACAGACTGGGCCGCACGCGTGAGATTTGGGGTCCCAACATGGTAGACGGCACGTGTCCAAGGATCTGGTCACACGTCGGCTCGAACAGGAAAGAACTGAGGCACAGACACAGTCACAGCAACGTGACCACAAGCTGGGTCACAGCCGGACTGTGGACACATGTCCAAAGGCTTGGATACGGTGCCTGCCACGTGACCCACGGAGATGGTCATCGGCTGCACGACTAGAGAACGAACTGGACACCACATGAGCTACAGATCGGCCTAACCAACAGAAAAGGAAACAAAATGACAAAAGTGCTCACCAAAACTTGAGCCAAGGTCGAAACAAGACCACAGGGATGATGACCGAAGGCAAAAGCGGCGCCGGAACTCGACATGACCGAACAACCCCAAACTTAGGTTCGGTCACAGCCGATTCCGCTGACCTTGGCCCAGAGCTGGAACAATCCCTGCACACAACGGTAAACTTAGACTTCAGTACCAAGTCGTAGCTACGACTTGCGAACCTTGCTAAATGACCAGAAAGGTGCGAGGACAAGAGAACAGAGCTTACCACAGCTTGGTTCAACAAAAAGCTGGCGATGTCAATGGTACGGGAAACTCTCTGACGAAACAATCAGTGACCTAACCCAAGGAGTGACCTAACCCAAGGAACGACGACATGGACGGTTGAACCTGCACTCAAAATGGTGGCTCAAAGCAAAACCGACCAAGGAAAAAGACAGAGAAGTCAGCACTCACAGATTGAAATGAAACAACAAGAAACTGAACAGAGAGACAAAGATGCTCACCGATACTTGAGCAAGAGCCGACGAGAAACTATGAAGATACGGTCGAGGTGAAGATGGCGTAGCTCAGATCCTGGGCGCCCGAACACAAAGAAGGATGGTGATGACGAGGTGACAGATTCAGCCGGGAAGCGGCGGTGACAGCTGAATCCCTCCTAGCGGTGATGATCAGGCCAAAGCTTCACTCGATCCGAAGCTTCTGTATCACAACACGATTAAGACTCGCTCAACCAACAGAGAAGCACAGATCGGCGCCGAGAGAACTCACCGAGATGGTCGAAACACCACAGAAACCAAAACCGCGGCAACCTCCAAACTCCACAGAAGCCACGCTCACCACCTGGTACTAGGCATGGTCAGAGTGGCCGGGGAACAGATGAGAACGGCAAGTCGAAGGCTCACTGGAGAAACAAGGTAGCGGTGTGGACGGAAGGATGCGCGACGACGGCGAACTCTTCACAGGACCCACTTCCAGCGACTAAAACACAGACAGGTTAGAACATGAGGCTCGAGAGAAGCTGACTTACAGAAAAAAGAGGCAGAGATGGATTAGATGCTCACCATGGTCGAAACGACGAACGAAGCGAGGCGCGCTCGATCTGATTGCTCTAGAGCAGCGGCGAAGGATCTGATTGCTCTAGAGCAGCGGCGAAGAACAGAGGAACGCGAAAGGCTTCTGGTTCACAGCGACAATGGAAACTCGCGTTCTGCAACATAGCCGAAAGAAACCTGCTCACAACCTTGACACACTGCATCGACACACCAGGCAGGTCTCAAAACCAAAGACGGCAACGAATGGAGCTCACCGAGGACTTGGTTTGCCAGGCAAAAGTAAGATGACGACGAGCTTGACAGCTTGGCGACGGGAATGTTCACCACAGACTTGCTCTGTAGATTAAAGGCAGGAAGTCGACGCCTTGTCGGTTATTTGGTGGCAGCGGTGCTGGCCTTGCTGGCTTCGATGATCTGGGAGTGGTACGGGTCGGAGAGGTCAACGTGGACGGCGCAACGAACGGAGATGAACGACGAGCGGGGACGAAGCAGAACAGATCGATGCGGAGACGGATCGGTACAGAGACGACGTTGACACAGGCACAGTCGGGGATGAGGTCGAGGATGACGACGAGGAGGCAGCGACACGGCTCAATGAGGATGACGCGCTGTCGGAGACGGTCGACGATGAGGCTGAAGATGCGCGTCGGGGTTGGCGGCGCAGACAGACGAGCACGGAAGGAGGCGACGCCAGCGACGAGGCGCTGCAGGATGACGAGCGGACCGGCACGGCCGAGCTAGGAGCCGAACAGCGCGGCCGAGGACGAGCGAGGGGCGTACGAGGATCGACAGATTCAACGGAGGCAGACATGGTGACCAGAGCGCGCGGTCGAGGATGAGGGCCCGTCGACAGGTCGCCGCAGGAGCACGACGCAGGGCAACGGCACCACACGAGGCGCGAAGACTGGCATGACCGGGGACGGAGTCGAGGACTGCTGTGACGACACGGCGCGGACCAGTCGAAGGCGAGGATGACAAGGAGACAAGGACAACCGGGTCCGAGGCCGGTGCGAGGCTCGACGAAGACAGGCGCGGGATGTCAACGGGTGACGAGAACGACGAGCTCCTACGTGAGGTCGATGGAGGGCAGAGATGACGACGAGGACGGCACGGTGCAGAGACGGGTCGACGCAGGGAGGAGACTGGGCGGCGTGGCACGCGAGCAGGATGAGCGGCGCGGTGCAGGGCGGCGGCACGAGGGTGCACGTGCAAGCTGCGGTGGCGAGGACGGCACGCAGCGTGGTGGCCGGAGTGGGGCGGCGCGGCTGCTGGAGCTCGTGAGGCAGGGGCACGCTCAGGGGCTTGGGGAGCTGGGTGACGGGGCGTCCTGGAGTGGCGGCTAGGATTGAAAGGCCAGGGCGCAACTGGAGGTGGGGTGGCGGCTAGCTGGAGCTAGGGGCGCTCGGCCTGGGGAGCACGCCTGCGGCGGCTACGGTTCCAAGGGGCTGGCAGGTAGGTGGGAGAGAAGCGAAGCCGTTGGATCGGAGGGGAAACGGCAGACAGGATTGATCGGAGGAAAACAGGCCGGTTGGGCTCCGGGAGAGAAACGAAACCGGCCCGACGCGGATTAGCGAGCTGTTACAGTCTTGCAAGTTCTCGCGCATTGCGCTCCCTTATTACCTTTATATGTGCAGTAACCTCTATCTGTCTAGCTTTCTCCTCTCTATGTGCTTCCTCGATGCCATCTTTTTGTGTAATTAAATGACAAGGGGGAGAGAGTGCTAGTATGAGAGTGCTAGTGTGCTTCAAGAAGAGGAGATAGCACTTCAATGGAAGACAAAGCTGGAGAACCCATGCATAGGAATCATCAAGGTTAGGGGATAAGTATCCTTGCAGCATGAGATTTCATTTCAATTCCTTTCATGATGCTTTCAAGATGTGCTTCATTTTCTATCTTTGGATATCATCTCGTTGTGCAAGTACTATGGTTTCATCAATCACCAAAAAGAGGCAGATTACATGACCTTTGAAGTTCCCTAAAAGGTCCGAATGGATTTTGGTAATTGAGTGAACACTATAGATAATGTGCGTGATTGAAGGTACCACCTGCAAATTCTACATCAACATGATTGGCTTCCTCTATAAATGACAAGGACAATTGCAGGATGAGGAGTATCAAGCGTTGGAGGACCAAGGCTAATGACTTGCTATTGCTAGAGAGTCCATATGATCACCGGTACTATTAAAGAGGGTCAAGTCATTTGTTCTCGGGTCATATAAGTGTTAGAATGTATGAATGCTCTTAGTTATCTCAGAAAACACTTAAGATGACAGAGGAAGTGAAGCAGATGAAGCGAAGTCTAGATGAAGACGATGACCCAAGTTTTAGCTTCAGGAGCAATCACTGGACAGCCTGGTGATCCAAGAGGTCGAAGTCTAGAAGAGGTGTCTTTCTGAAGTCGAAGTGAAGAAGTCACTGGATAGTCTGGTGGGTCAGTGATCGGACAGTTCGATGTCACTGAAGATGAAGTCCAGAGAAGGTGTCTCTAGAAATCTAAAAGTGCAAATCACCGGACAGTCCGGTGAAGGACGCATGGGATAGTCCGATGTCATATGGAGTGGATTACAGAGATGGTGTTTCCCTAGTCTACAGAGATATGGAGTCACCGGATAGTCCGATGTGAAGAGTCACCGTACAGTTCGGTGACTGGATAAAGCAGACAGCTTTATGACATCACATTCCAACGGATGTTTCTGGGCTTGGAGCCTATTTAAACCGTGGAGTGGATGTTTTTCAGTGTGCCTGAGGTCTGATTTGCTGGAGCAAACTTGAGAGAGGCTAAGGGACAGCAAGGAGAGAGTACAACTCAAGACTAGATGTCTTTTGTGCTAGTAGGAGAGTAGTAAGAGTATTCATACACTTCTAGAGCTTGTGAGGCTATGCGAGGAGTGATATTGGCTAGTTACTCTTGGGTAGGTGGTTCTAGACCGGCTAGGAGTCGGTGATCGAGCTTCCGAGAAGATTGTGAAAAACGACGCTAAGTTTGTACGCGGTTATGGGTCCCCCGCTAGAAAAGTACACCAAGAGGGAGCGCCCGAACCTTGGAGGTTTGCTTTTGCGAGTGAGCATTGTTTGCTACAGCTGGAACTGGAGTGAAGCGTGCCCTAGAGAGCGCCATTCCGGGAATGGCGGGAGGGACCGGTACTTCGATGGTAGTGGTCCAACGAGAGAATTAGGGGAAGGCGCAAACCTTCTGAGACCTCGAGAAAAAATAGCTAAGAATTCTCTTGACTCTCTCTTTACTTTCCGCATTTCTTACTTGTTGAATAGAGTTATAGGTTAATTTGTGATTCCTCTTGGTGGCTATCGTGCTAGTGCTTGCTAGTTATTTATTTCATCTCACTAGCATTATTAGGGTCTTGGCCTACTAGAATTGCTTAGGTTGTTCTCGCTTGTGATCAAGTCTCATAGTTTAAGTTTGTAACGAAAATGAGTTACATAAATCCACCGATTCAACCCCATTCTCAGCGTCCTTGATCCTTACACCATCACTACATCATCTCCTACTATGAGTAATTATATTATTCCATCTCTTCCTTCTTACGATGGTTTAGATTCTATTACATATATTACTTAGAAAAAAGAGATAGATAATATATTTGGATATCGCCATATGTGTGAAAGGAGAATACTTAAGAATGTTGCTAGTGCATTAGTTGATAGTGCTTCAACTTGATGGCCAAATTTTTACGCAACTAATGAATTTTCTAAAACATGGAATGATATGAAAATTCTTATAAAAAAAACTTTCGTTGATACATCTCCGGAACATGTACACTCTTTGTACGAGGAAATTTCTATTGTACCTCGTGTTGTGCGAAACTTTTTACAGGAAGTTGAAATCAAAGAAGAAAAGGAAGAGGATATAAATATGAGGAAAGAGGATATATATGTTCCAAGCATATCTCAAGATGATAATATTCTTCACATGCCAAAAGGTACTGCTAAAAATGAGAAAAAAATTATTAAACATCGATCTACAAATGGTGATAATCTTTTAGTTGTGATGAATTTTTTTGCCAATCCTAATATTGTAAAGCAACCACTAGTATCATGTTTTATTTACTAATCATGAGGAGTTGTGTGCTGACATTTTGATTATTACTGTTCAACAAGAAGTGAATGAACTTGATAATTCTTATTTTTGTTCATCCACTAGTGCTAAAAATAAACATTTGACTCTCGTTACATGTGAAAAAGATTAAGTAAAATTATTGTCTTCAAAAACTTTGGGCTATGTTGAGTATGATGCTCTTTGTGATAGGCAACTATGCTCAGAGAGGTGTATTTATGGTGCACAGAGTTTATATTTGCTCAAATTTGAAATCCTCTTGCATGGTGCAAATAAAGGACCAACTAGATTACGAAAATATAAAATATCATGTCATGCCAGATTTATCTAGTTTTTCTATGATAACACACTTTATGCCTTTTCAAAAGAATGATAATGATGATGCTAATCACGTGGATTATTTAGAAAAGATAAAAATGCTTCATGTGTTGTGGCAAAATATTGATGTTGCTGATTTTTATGATAAAAATGGTTCATGTGATTCTTTAATTTTGCAAAGATGCTTTGTTTTACATCATGATCTTTTTAGGTTTTTGCCTGCTCCTGTTATTAACCTTTTGCAGATGTATAATGATATTTTTCTCAAAGAAATAACTCTAAGACCTTCACCCATAAAATAGTTCTGACGGTAAGTTTACCACTGTGGCCTCACTATTGTAGCAAGTCTGGGATAGCTTGCCATCAAGAATGGAAGAATGATGAGATCACGCAGATACTTGCTCCACCAAGTGACTGTATTCAAATTCCCCCATGGCTGCCACCTTTTCATGCTTGCTGGAAGACATGGTGGAGTCTAGATCTTGACGATGAAGTTGAGTCGATGACGACTCTGATTAAAGAAGGGCAGGATGATGAGAACATCACTCCTTTAGATACACACAATACTCCTCAAGTTACTATTGATGGTCCAATCAGCACGACAGCTGAATTTAGAGGTGAGCTCATTTCTAAAACCTTATTTACCTTTCTTTTAGAATAGATTGTTATCTAATTACTTTATCATGATTAGTAACATTGGAGAGGGTTTAGGAAAGTATGGAGAATTACTTAGATATGCACAAGATCAGAAAGGACATTCAATTCTAAAAGGAGTTTGAATCAAACTCGAGTTCGAGTCCTAATCAGATTCCAGAAGCAATCTGCATAAAATGGACGCCCAGGTTGCATACAGAGTCCGTTTTGGACTCTTGAATGCTAAGGAGATAAGATTTCCTTCGGATGTAATCTCGTGACAAACATCGTCCTATATCTCTAGTATTCAGTGAAACCATATGACATCGTTCATCCTTGTATCCTGTTAGGCCCATTAGGGTTTCATTCAGGGGGGTTTGCACGTCTCTCCACCTTTTATAATCAGTAGGCACCGCTCCATTAAAAATTAGGTTTTATTTAGATTATTCTATTTTTATACTGTTTCACCATCCTACGGTTTGTAAGACCCTAATTTATTTCGCATTTGTGTTACATTCTTTCTAGTTTTTGTTTGTGTTCTTCGATTTGTATGTAAGAATTAGCCTTTTTGGCGAGGTCTGCGATTGCGGTGTTCGAATTGTATTGATTTGAGATTGGATCGATTGTGTGTCGCATCTCTACTAAATCGAGAGTTATCACGACCTGACGGAAGATCGAGAACCACGGATATATCAAGATCGATGTATGCCCAAACAGCTGCATGCTCTTTAGAAAGGAAAAATGTAGATAAGATCCATTGCGATAAGTTTGGGTAGTGTCCGTATTTAGAGATCCAGACTAGTGATGGTCCAAAGAAGTCTTGCATATAGAATCACTTGTGACCTCCATGGATATATGCTATACCAGTATTCAAATATCTATTGATAGTTCTGCTTTTTGAACGGACAGTACTACATGTTGTAGATAGTAAATGTTTTCAGCTATTTATGACTGTGATGTTAAATCCTTTCTAGCATTGAAACTCAGAGAAATTTATGCATTCATGGGAACCTCAGAACCCCATGAAACATTTGTGATCAGCAAGGCAATTAAAAGCTGTTTACTTCATGCTCCAGGCATTATGAAATTTTATCATGCCTGAAATATATATCGTGTAAAAGCCAGACAGAAAATTTGTGTGGTGGTTTCCATTTGCTACCAGAGGGTTAAATGAATTAGATAAGTTGTGTGCACAACATATGGAAAAGTGGTTTGGTTGTTTCATGATGTATCAACTAGTTGGGATAAATGTGAAATTACCTATCTGTTGGAAATTATGGTTTCAAGTTTCAACATTACAGTTTACAAGTCAAATTCTTTTGTAGCGCCTGACCATCCACATGCCTGTCTTGAAACGAACGTGATTAGAACTGAACTCGCATCCATTTTGGTGTATCGTTTTTAAGGAAAGACCATAGCATTCACTGCATTCTTTTGGCAAAGCTAAAATATAGGGATCAGTAAAAAACAAATCAAACAAAATTACGTTTACTTGCAAAATCATAGGCAATTATTAGTCCGGCATGTTGACCTGGACAGTAGTCTAGAAAAAGGTCCAATTATCTTTAGAAAATTTCATGCCTTGGTTCTAGTGATCATTTCGATCAAATAACAATGAAAAGAAAGTGGATAGACATCAACCATACTCACAGCTAGTGACAATGAGACAGTGATCAGACTATTTCTGTTATGGATCAGCCGGGAAGAACCAAGTAAGAAACTGCCGTTTGCCATGCAGTTCTGCCATCACAGGCTCAGGTAGCAAAAGTGCAATTTCTCCATCTTTCATGTTGTACACACCAGAGTCAGCAAGAGGATCCAAACATGGATCGGAGAACTCTTTGGATGGACTGTCAAAAATCCTATGCATAAAGTAGATGCAATCCTCTCGAACTCCACCTGCACATTGCCCAACAAGGACTGATTTGGAGCATTCTGAACCAAGGAAGAGTGCCTGGCTACCCAAGCTCTCCACCTTGATCCACTGGCCAGGGACTGTGGTGAGGTCCACCTTAAAGATCTCAAACCGGAGAGTCCATTCATTGTCTCCCAATGGAGCATTCGGTTGAATGCTCATCCATCGCCTCACCATCAGCAGCCTGCCGTTTGATTCAGCTAGGTATCGCATGACCAAGTATTCAGGATAAGATTCATAATAGGATGTCTGCCCAGGATTGGTATAGTATATTTCCTTCTGCTTGGGGTCGTCGGCGATGCATTGATGAAAGCCTGGCCCTGATGATGAATTTGGCTGGCTGAGGCGACTGCAGTGGCGACTGGCATCAAGCTCAACGACAAAATGCCCTTCAAATTGGGTCAGAGCGTAGAGCCTCCCGTGCAAGAACGCAATGTCATGGATTCTTGGAGAGCCTGGGCATATGGTGATGGTTGTCGCACTCGCATCACGTTGCTCGCACGCAGAGACAGCAACACCGTTTCCCACCATGATCAAGATGGCCAAGAGGGAATCTGATGAGGAATGGAGCGGCGAGGACATTACCGCCTTCACGTGAGTATTGTGCATGTAAGATTCGTTGTAGCGCTCCGACTTGCCCAGAGCCTGGTTTACCGCCGATGCCAGCTCGGGGAGAGAGAGTGTAAGACCGCAGAGAGGATTCATAAGCGAACAGTCGCCATCGCCGTGCACGGCGCAGACCAGGTTATCGACCGCGAGGAAGCCGGCGTCGACGCCGTCGCGGAGGATGGGCGCGCAGTGGACGGGGGCGCCGTTGAGCTCGACAATTCCACCGTCAATGAGGGCGAGCCACGGGAGCGGCGGGGGCAGCGGCGGGTGCCGCTGGGCGGCAGCCCCGTCGCGCCAGAGGCGGCAGACGGCGCGGAGGCGGAAGCGGTCGCGGAGGGACGGCAGGCGCCAGAGCAGGAGGCCGAGGAGGTCCGGCGGGAGGTCCTCCCACGACAACGACAATACCTTCGCCTTCGCCATCTTCATCTCGCGCAACGGTAAGGAAATCCTTAATACGCGGACATAAATTTTAGAGAACCTGCCATTCAAGAGGGAACGAGGCGCAGCCTCAGTACCTGGATTGAAGGGCTTTGGTTAGGAGAGGGGCGGCGTCGCAGTTGCCGGCATGGCAGCGGCGTCGCCGTTCGCAGCGAGGTGGTGCGGCTAGAGCTAAACATGAGTGTGGTTGGGCCGTTGCAGAACGGGGTCAGCCTGATGGGCTGGAAGATTTATCTGGGTAGGCCCACATAAAGCAGTCTTTCTCTCAGCCCAGTAATTTGCCGGTTGAACACGATGCGGTTATTCGACCTTGCACCCTGCAAATCACATCACCCATCAGTAAGCAAAATGAATCTTTTTCCAGGTTATTATATCTTTTTGGGGAGATGGTTTTTCATGTTATTATCTATAGGCTCACAAATCTATTTTGATTTCGAACACCCACAGATAAACACTTGAACTACTGTAACAAAGTTAAGTTACAAGTGGAGCGGGTGCCGTACCACTTGTAAGCCACGTTGCTAGCCATAAATCAAATATCCGATCTTTGCGAGAACCCTCAAGGTACATTGCTCAACGCAAAGAAAATACAAGATCATTGTGGAAGCCCAATAATTTATCTACTTAATCCATAACTTACCATTTTATTATTACATATACACCAAATCTGAAATATTAGTGATTTTAAAGTCATACTTTTTACTTATTCTACCTATATGCATGAGTTTAAAGTTGGACTCTAGAATTAAAACCTCGTGTTTACACTATAAAATTTCAATAATTTTAACTAAAACTTGTTGAAGAATATTCTACACAACAGTAATCTACTTCATACAAATTAGCATAAGTAGAACAAACATAACAAGATCGAGGGCTTTTGCAGAGTGTTGCGAATGTACCCATTTGTCCCGAGACTTGGTAGGTGGACCACAGTTAAGTTGTGAAGAACCTTGGTCCATAAGACTCACATCGATTTTACGGGGCAGGTGTTGCGAGCTGCCCTACTTGCAACTTGATAACAATGAGAGCATGCATAGCCTAGTTCTAAGCATGTTAGTGGTTACTCCCTTCGTCCTTAAATTTTTAAACTTTTAACTTTTAGGTACTATATTTGACCATTCGTCTTATTAAAAAATTTACCTATAAAAATAAACTAGTCATATTTGAATCATCTGTTATGATAAAACTAATCACAATAAAATAAATAATATTTTTACAAATTTTGATAATAAGATAGAGTCAAACATGACATCTAAAAGTTAAAAGTGTCAAATTTATGAATGCAGGTAGCACAGCTTATCACTATTTCTTGGAGCTGCTCAGATATATACCATCAAAATTTTCAAGTTTGAAAATATTTCAACGGCGTGTCACTTGACGGGAGCCCCAGCAAGTAGATGACATATAGATCTAGATGACATATCTCAAATTTGAAAAAAATTGTAATGGGGCGTATTAAATTAATAATATTTCTCCCTTTCACTACCTTCACCGAACAGAGGAAAGCTCTACTGGAGAACGTGGAGGTCCAGAAACTGGTGTAATTTAATGATGATTTGTTGAAAAGGAAACTGCACAAGCTGAAGCGGAGAGCAAGAGGGAAGATGTGTCCTGAGAAGAAGCTATGAAGTCTAATTCGAGCTTAGAATTTTGCGATACTAGCCAACTTGCGTGTGGAGTTTCTATCTTAGCTGCTTGTGCTGATGCTAAAATGATGCACTGCACAACCCTTTGTGTCTCTTTTGGACGATGGCTTTCATAAAGCCGGGGTAAACCCTATTGTCTAAAAAAATGTCAGCTAGTGCAAATTCACACTAATCAACCAACTTTATCAACAAAAGAAAATCGAATGGAGTAGTTATTAAAATTACAACATCATGGCCTAGTAGAGTGGTGAAAGTCAGTCCAGATCCATCATATATCATTCGGACATATCCTATGCGAGCATTATCAAGTCAAGCTTAAGTTGCACACAGAGACAACTTCCTGATTTTCCTGTACGTGTAGCCAAGTGCACACGCCATTGGATCTAGTTTTTTGCCCCAAAATATCAAGCCACGATGATATGATCGAGACTACCAAGGTCTCGGTTTCCGGTGAGGAGCTTTATTAACAAAGCAAAGAAACATGTACACTAGTATTAATTAGGCTTCCGATAACCAATGGGAGAGAATTTGGTAATTCTAGTGTCCCTCTCACCCAACTTAGGTCCTCATTTCAGTGGAGTGTGTACTTTGCATGGTTCGATGAGACTGCATGTCATCGAGCATGGGTTAATGTTGGATAATCGAGGGCACCTTTACGCACGCGCTGCTCTTGCTTTAGCAGCCGGCCGACCACCAGCTCTCGCGCACGATCCATTTCTCCGCGTACTACTGTCATCGCGTCGCGCGCTCTCACTCCTCGCGGATCTTACTGGCTCGGCAGTGATCTGATGGAGACCGGTGCAGTGCTCTTCGTTGTGGCGGTCCTCCTCCATCTGTTTTTGAATGCCAATTAGCCGGACCTTGCTTCAGTCGAACCATCAGTCCAAAGACCTCTTCGATCTCATGCATGGTGTCGACCTTAATTAACTGAGCCTATTGAAATGTAGCATGCAGCGCCCAGATTCATAGATTCATGAAACTAAAAAACATGCAAATGGATAGAACCGAGTACCTAGAAACAAGGGGGACGTGAAAAGCTCAACGGATATTTCTCTCCTTTCTTCAGCGAACGAATGGAGAAGCTCTGGTGGGCGCAAAGTTGCACGTTCGAAAGCTATCCCGCTAGTGGCGCACATGCCAAATCGCACACTCAGCTCACTGTTGTTGGCGAACATGCGTCAAGCGGCGGTTGGCTTGCCCTGCCTATAAATCACCCGTGCCTTCAAGCCATCTGTCCACAAGGCAGCTACCTCTGATCCCGTGAGATCAAGTGAGCTAGCAGCTGGCAGTGCAGCAATGAGGATGAGGTCCGCCCTCCCATTCGGTTTCTACTTGGCCCTAGTCATTACACTGGCCATTGGTGACCGTGCTCATGCAAGGTTGATCGATCTGAGGCCTCAACCAAGGCCCAGGGTGGAACCTAGACCAATACCTCAACCTGACCCGAGACCCGTCCCACAACCTGACCCGAGACCCGTGCCACAACCAGACCCAACCCCCAATCCAAACCCACAACCTGATCCAGGCCCAAAACCTGAACTAGATCCTAAACCACAACCAGACCTACCAAAGCCTGACCCTGAACCACAGTCTGATCCAATCAAACCTGAACCCCTCCCGGACCCCAAACCTGTGCCCCAGCCCGACATAACCCCAAAGGTGGATCCTATTAATCCTCCACTGCAACCTGACTTGAAGCCTATGCCTCAACCATACCCAAAACCAGATCCAAATCCGCTACCTGAGCCAAGCCCAAAGCCTGAACCTGAGCCCAACCCACAACCAGAGCCACTAAATCCAGACTCCAAACCACAGCCTGATCCATTCAAGCCTGGGCCACAGCCAAATCCCAAACCACAACCTGATCCATTCAAGCCGAGGCCACAGCCAGACCCCAAATCACAGCCTGATCCATTCAAACCAGAGCCCCAGCCAGACCTTAAACCACAGCCTGATCCATTCAAGCCGATGCCCCAACCAGACCCCAAACCACAACCTGATCCATACCAGCCAGGGCCACAGCCAGACCCTAAACCACAACCTGATCCATTCAAGTCAGAGCCCCAGCCAGACCCTAAACTACAGCTTGATTCATTCAAGCCGAGGCCATAGCCAGACCCCAAACCACAACCTGATCCATTCAATCCGGATCCTCAACCAAACCCCAAGCCGGGGCCCTAGCCAGACCTCAATCCTCTGCCACAACGAAAACCCTTGGAACCTGAACTGCAGTGAGAACCTTAAAAGACATAACATCTTAGCTATGGGGAAATACAATACTTGTGCTTATGTATGTATGTGATATGCCTATCTGGTATTACTGCCTATATGCACATTTCACTTGTGCTTGTATTTTGCATATGTATCTCTAGTTATCATGCATGTATATACTATGTTGTATTAAGTTTCTAAATCATCAATGAATAAAAGAGTGCCTTTGTATCTTTGTGATGAGGCTAGTATTTAATCATCAATGTATGCATGTGCTATCCAACTTCTTTCTCCATATGATACATAAATGTTTTCTTATAAGTTTAGTGAAAAAAATGTGTATATCCAACATCGTATATAAGTTGCATAAACCATGGTACGGCTAAAGCTAAAATATAGAGTAGTCACCTCATAGAAAAAGGAACGAAAGGCAGGTTACTATCCGCATACTTCTTTGCGGTAAGAACAATTAAAACACGTTGGACGGTCATTCTTAAGTAGTAGCAAGTTTCCATGTATTGAAGGTATTTTGAGGTGTTCATGCTTAGGAAGCAAAATAGTACCAAAAAGGGACTCATTTTGGACAACAACAAGGTCTCTAAAACATAACTTTGGCTTCTATTATCTATAGAAATATTTTTTGAAAAACAACATACACACACACATATATTTTTGAAACACTACTACAAAAAAGGTTATCCCGACACGCTCCTGCTCAAAGTGCAGGCGGACGTTAATTGACAACCGCCTGTACTAAGAGCGAGGTGGGCCCAAGAAATAGAACCGCTTGCAGAAACACATTAATGCGGGCGGATTTCTTAAAGATCCACCTCACAAATATGTTAATTAGTGTAGGCCGAACCTTAAGATTACCGCCTGCAGAAATATACCTTAGGCATGCGGCCCGTTAAAACAATCACACGAGACATATACTTTGGGCACGCAGCCCATTACAACAGCCATTTGCAAAAATATACGGCCGTTCAAGATCTGTGTGACTACCACTCCGGCCAATCAGAACGTAGCCTTCCATCCCATCAGATTGTGACCCATCGGCCTCTCAATGCCCTATTAAATTAGTCCTACCTTCCCTCACGTGGCCACAACATATCGCCTCCTCTGAAATCTCAGCAGACCTCACATGCTCGTGCCGACCGGTGGAACTAGCCAGCAGCAAGTACTAGGCACTGCGGCAGGCGAGCTCTTCCCCCTCCTCCTCGTGCGAGACGGTGGGCGCGGTGGCTGACGCAGGGAGCCTGATCGGAGGTGCGCTGGGCTTCCGAAGGCCGCAATCTCGGGCATGATTCGTCCGTCTGGTTCATTCTTCCATCCTTCTCTCTCTTTTTTACTCTCTTTCTCACTCGCACAAATCTCGATGAGGACGAGAATGGGGCAACAGAGAAGCATGGCAACCTCTAGATCTGAGGCATGGCGACGGGAGGGGCTCTGTCGGGTACGGCTCTCAGCAAGCGACGGCCGGGGGAGCGTCGGGCGGCGCTGGTGGTGGTGCTAGGCGGCGGGCGACGCGGTCTGGGCGCCGAGCTCGGCTGGCAGCAAAGCGTCAAGTGGTGCGGTCGATGGCTCCCCGCTGTGCCCTCGATGGCTCGTCTGGCTCGGTCCTTGTCCAACGTGCGGCCTTTGGTTGCCACGCGCATCGGCTACGGGCGTCGCTGTGCTTTGGCCTCGCCGCACCCTCTGGACTTGGTGGGCCACAGCATCTGGGGCAGGGTCTGGACTTGGTGGGCCCAATCTGGCGGATGGCACGGCACAGCGGTGGAGCAGGGCAGCAATTTTTTTTTTATTTTGAAAAATGATCTGTGCTGGCGGTGCTCTTTAGGGTACCGCATGCACAAATAATCTTTCTGCGGGCGGTGCTCTTTAGTGTACCACATGAACAAATAGTCTTTGTGTCGGCGGTGGTTTTAAGAAATCCGTCTGCACAGAGTTTTTCTATAGGCGGTTCACATAAACTTGTGTACAAATACATCATTTCTACAAGCTCACAAATGCCAGCGGAAATGAAAACCGCTTGAATATATGCTTTTAGATCCACCTGAAGAAACAGTTTTTGTAGTAATGAAAGTATTTTTAAGACAAATCTAATCATATGATTTTCATAATTTTAAAAATAACATATTTAAAACTATTTGTAATTTATAATCCTAATGTTTGAGTAACTTACTTTTTGCCAGCAAAATGAAAATGCGCGACGTAACAAGTGAAGATTGCACAGTGAACATGTCAGGCTCAACCTTTCGCACCACTTTTCTGGGTCGTACAAGCATGCATGACCTTAAATAACTTCTTAGTAGCTAGCTATATACTTTAATTCTCAGGCTTTCTTGGGGTCTCTGAATCTTCAAACTATTATGCTCCTAAATATATACTCCCTCCTATTTTAAAAATATTGACATTATTGACTTTTAATGTTACTTTTGATCATTCTCTCTTAAAAAAAATATAAGAAATATCATATATTTTGTTAGGGAAGTGCTTTTCTTAACCTTCACTCGGCAGTTTTTACTGAATAATTTTTCAGTATGCATTTTTTTACAAGGAGCTATCAGTAAGTTTTACTAAGACCTTCCTACGTTCTTACCAAGATCACTCAGTAAAAATCATTTTTTTTACTGAAAATTTAGTTGTAAAATCAGCTGGGTGAAGAATAAGATCAATCACCCTAGGTGAAGAATAGCATTTGCTTATTTTGCTATAATTTATTTATTATTATATAAATTTGATACACCACTAATAGTTTTACATATCTCTACTCCTTAAAAAACATAGTTTTTCTTTTCTACGTACGCTGAGTAAGATGAGTTAGACTACGTATACACAAAAAAACGTACTCAGAGTTGTTTTTTTTTTACAAATGTGACGGATAAAATCTCTCCACAGAGACACTGTTTACAAATCTAATCGATGACCTCTTTCGAAACTCTCAGATCTTGGACCCACAAAGACCATTGTGAGTTAATAAAATACAACTACACGAAATAAATATATGAGATCCAAAGAAAGTCGTTGGAAAATAAAATAAATTCACGCCACCAGCCTGCCAGCAATTTTAGATATGATGCATATAAACTTTGAATGATTAGTTTGTATTTAACTATTTATGGTAAAGAATGAGAAACTTCAAATTTTAGTATTAATATATTATTTTCTTAAATTAGTACTTTTCCTTAGACTGTAGCATTAGCACGGGTGTTGGTGCTATTTGAATAAAATTTTGACAAAGACAAATGGTTAAAATAGTAGTGAAAAGCCAACAGAGTCAACATTTTAAAACTGAAGCGAGAAAAAACTCTGTCCAGATCAGCTGTGACCCCATGCTGCACTCCACCTTTATTTTCCACCATATGGTCTAGTAGCCATCAAAAGTATATAGCACGTTTACGGTGTAACTTGATGTCGGTTGATAAGGGAAGGAGTATTGCTGATATGATTTGGACCATCTATTTTTGAAGACTTGCTAGTATTTTAAAGTTATTTGTGAAATTAACCACACCCACCCTAGTTTCATCACGTGTGAAGGTAGGGGTGGTGAAACCAGATTTGTGCCGACCGACCAATGATGTTAGGATCAAATTCGACTGGTCTTTTCGGCCAATCATATATCAAAGTTGAATGCTTGCATAATAAAGACAAACTTTTTCATAAAAAGTAGCATTCAGAATGTTTGTTGCAAAGTGGTATATAAGTGTGGGTTCTATTGTAAGTTTGTCTATTGTTGTTGTTACTCTCTCTGTCTTAGTTTATATGTTGTTCTGGGATGGAGCGGCAAAAATAAAACTCACCTGCTAGGCTGCAGTATTCTATAGGAGCAAGAGAAATAAAAGGTGGAGTGTCATTAATACTACTGTCCCACCAAGGAACAACGCTACACCACTTCAAAAGGCTAAAATATTCATTGCAATTGTCTACCTCCCATAATACTTTTTTCACGACTACCTCCCATAATACTTATGTAGAAACCTTATAGCAATATAATATTTTAATGCTTATCACTTCACAATAGCATTATAAATAGCTTTTGTTGTTTCTTAATTATTATCTTCTTTCACAATTTGTGTGTTAGGCTATGAGAAATATTTTGTTGCTTATGGTTCATTATGTGGACACATGCATTGGGGATGCCCTTAACCCGAACTAAAGCATTCATCTTGGATAATAGGTTAATAAGTTATTTTTTTATAAGCAAGTGGTTAGAAAGGAAAAATAGCCTCTCTTTCTCATAAAAAAGTATTGGAAGGAGGTACCAACATATGAATTTTAGATGTGTCTGTGTGTTAAACAAACGAGTAGCCATGTAGTCTTTACTTTTTGCATGAGGGTTACTAAAAACATAATATTAGCATATTTCTACGCAGCCCTATTTTTTTTAGATTAGGAAACAAGGTTCCAGCACTAAAAATACTAATATATGGCATGATTTTACATAGCTAAAGCTGAACACACTAATTAATTGACCCAATCACAATGTAGCCAAGCTAAAGGAGCCTTAATCGTGCGTAACTCAAAAACGGGCCTGCTTGGGCCATTGAAATGGAATGAACCTGCACTGACATGCCTAGAGTGAACGGTCCCATTTATACTACTGCTGATTCGAGTATCCGACACGCCATAACCCATCCTATGAAGAAATAGAATTCCCAGGTGCCGGCCAGTCTCCGGCCTCGAGTTTCATCAATGCGCGGCGGCCGTGGTGGTGGCGTGGTCGGAGGTCCAGCCGTCGGCCATCTCGAACCCATTGCGGCGGTGGCGGTAGTCTTCCCGCGCCTGATTCACCTCCTCCCAGGTGTTCATCACGAACGGGCCATCGCGCACCACCGCCTCGCCGTGCGGCCGCGCCGCCACAAGCATCACCCTTGCGCCCGTCGCTCCCTTGGCCGCCCGCACGTCCACGCCGTCGCCGTTGCCGCTGAACACGACGAGGGTGCGCGCCGTGGTCGTCGTGGCGCCGTCAAAGACGGCCTCGCCGGCGATAACATAGGCGCAGGCGCTCCACCCGCGCGGCACGGGCTGGCGCAGCCGCGCACCGGGCCGCAGCGTCACGTCGAGGCACGTCGCAGGGGTGCGCGGTTGGAGCGCGGAGTGCGCGCCGAGGCAGTCGCCGGCAATGAGCTTCACCGATACGTCGTCCTCGTCGACGACCGGGATGTCGTCGCCGGCGATCTCCTGGTACCTCGGTTCTACCCTGGAATTGCAGGAGCAAGAATCTCACGATGAGCAGGGACAGAATTTCCCGTGTTTAATCAGAGCAAGATGGTTCTGAAAGCAGAACATACATCTTGTCCTTTGACGAAAGGTTGATCCAAATGCTGATGCCCCTCTGCACGCCCTCGCCGCCGGGCATCTCCGCGTGCACCACGCCGCGCCCCGCCGTCATCCACTGCATCGACCAAAAAAGCACGGCTAACAAGTCAATGATACTGATGGCTACACTGAAACGCCAACGCTGACCAAGGATGCCTGCGCGTATGCTTTGACCTCTTTATACGTTCCATACTTCTATGCATGAGTTGACCCTGACTCCCTAATGATGGATGTTAAGCTGTCATGATCGGCGGATGCGTACTGCAACTTTGCAGCTGCCGCTTCGCATACACTGAAGGCGCAGACTTCTTCCTTCGTGAAGCATGTCACCAAAAACTTTTCCGATTTTTATAAAATCCTTACACTACGCACGTGATGTTTTTTGTGTGACCGGTGTTTCTGGTTGTTCTCAATTGTTCAAGTTTTAAAAAGTTCATATTGGCAGCACAATAACATTGTGATCGGCTTACCTGATTAAACCCAAGACTGGTGACGAAACTTCCTAATTCAACGTCGAAGTACTAATACAACAGGGCTCCGCGAATGCAACTGCCAGCTGATCTTAATACTAGTCTCTTTCTAGATTTAACGCTGTTGTTGATGGTTCATCTAATTACCTGGACATCTCCTGTGTTGATAGTTCCCTTGTGGCCTGTAAAGTCATGGTAACTGAAACCTCCCTGAAAACAACGAAAAGGAGAAAACATTTTCTCAGAAATTTTTATTTCTGACAAATTTGTTGTTCCATTCAAATTAACCTTCCTACCATCGAGGTACACGATAAAATTGTAAGGACACTTACCTCGAGCATGTACGTGACAGTCTCGAATCCTGAAGCATCATAGTAAATAAATAGGAGAGGAAAAACAAGGGGAGAATTAGTATCCAAAAATGATAGTCCCTCCGTTTTTTAATTAATATCGTCGTTGACTTTTAAATTTAACTTTGAACATTCGTTTTTTTCAAAAAATTTGCTCGAATGTGTAAAATTTTAAGTTGAGATTCAAATAACTCTAATGCTAAATCAAATTATATCAAAATATATAAAATTAATCAAAAAAATTTGAATGAGACAAATGATCAAAGTTGAATTTAAAAGTCAACGGCGACATCAATTAAAGAACGGAGGGAGTATATGTTTTGCATGACGAATGATGTCAACAGATACCTCTGTGGGGATGATCAAGAAAGCCAGCCGGTGAAGAAACTGAAAACAATAACAAAAAAGGAAAAGAAAAGTTGTGAACATTTGTGTTGGAAATATATGATCTAAGTTAACTATGTTCATCATTAAGACCCACACAAAGACTTCCCATGTTCAGTGCAAAATGCGTTAGCTAGAGTGAACGATCCATCTAGGAGTATACGTACACTCGAACTCGTCGAAGGAGAGGAAAGGATCGAGGTCCGGCAGGTCCGACCCGCCGATGCTCCGCCAGAGCGCGAAGCCTCCTCCCACCTGCTTCCGCTCGCACGCCAACGTCCGGACCACCGCCCGCGGCTTCGTCACCACGGCGTCACCCTGAATCATCCCATCAGTGCCACCGCCACCGGTGGTCAACTCCGCCTCCAGCAGCTCGTCGGCTGGCCGGTGACGAGATGAAGAAGCGGTGGAGAGGGAAGGAGGAGGCACGGGGAGGCAAGCCGTGGCGGCAGACATGGCTTGCTGACGATGTGCAATGTGCACGCACTGCAAACAGTGAAGAACCGTCTGGGGCGATGGATGAGGGGGTTCACCCCGCCCGGCTCGCGCGCTTAAATACCCAACGCGACGCATGATGTTGGCAGGTGACCGGCGAAGTACAAGACTGTGTGAAGTGTGAACGCCCGGCGTCTGTCCGGTGGTTGCGCTGGCGTACTTGCCGCGCAGCAAGAGCAAGTCGACTGGTGTGTGGGCGCTCCGACCTTCTGGCTCTGTCGCCTCCAGCGTGTGAACGCCGTGCTTCTTGGTTAGGTCGTGCGTGCGGCTTCACCGGATCTGGACCCCTGCATTATTCATTTGGATATGTGTAAAGGCATCTTAACTCCTTGCTTTGTTCGTCGAAGCCACGGCCCGGTTAGGAGGGAGAGACGGCGGCACGTCCAGATCAACATTGATTATACACGAGAGTGAGAGAGAGAGAGAGAGAGAGAGAGAGAGAGAGAGAGAGTTGCTGCAGCTGGCTATAATGTGAACAGGATCGATGAGTTTGTCTGGGTTCGTTGTTTGGCAAGTAGGTTGACCATCAGACCGAACTCATTCATACTTACTCCAATCAGCCCCAACCGAGCTTGACGTGCCCCCAACCCAACCCCAGCGTAGATAAGTACCGAAATCAACTAAAAATAGTTCCTGATTATACGTACTCTCTTCTAATTTTTAGATAGAAACATAACTTATTCTGGCCTCCGAATGAAGCACATTCCCCGTTCTTATTACAAACTTTTCAACAAACTAGAAGAAGAATACAAACAAAACTAAAAAAAAAACATCAAGATACAAAGCTAAGGGGAATCCGGCCTACTATAAAAGTAGAAATCTCTTCTAATGATATCTCTCTATCTCAAAATAAGTGACTTATTTTATTTTTAAAAATCAATATTTAACTATTCGTCTTTTTAAAAAATTGTCGTCATTGTTAACTTCTAACACCAACTTTGACCATTCGCTTTATTCAAAAAATATAATTTAAATGTATAAATTATAAGTTTTTAAAGATAAAGCAAATTATAGTAAAATATATTATATTTATAAAACTTTTTTGAATAAGATGGATCGACAAAGTTGATGTTAAAAATTAATAATGACAATGATTTAGGAATAGAGGGAATATGTTTCAAATTTGTTCTATAATAAAACTAGCGATCAGGATTGCATTTCGAAGTGATCATATAAAAAAAACGTTACACCACCTTCTTTACCTTCTTCAGAAAGCTGTATACGTCCCGCTCCAGCTCCGGTGTGAACAGATGGTCTCAACTAGCCAGGGCCGACAAGCTAGCAAGAATCAAAGACGATATAAATATCTGATGTGCATAGACACGCCTGTCTTCTAACAAATGCTGACGGAATCCCGGAAGAGGATCGCTTGCAGATACAAAAATGCCATATCCAAGTTCTCTTTACAAGTGTGAAACGAAATCTTGTCGCTGCAACGTTTTTCTTTGCAATGGCATACAAACTTCAAGCCATGTTCGTACGTACGACTTTCCTTGCCTAGCTAGCGAGCAACGTCACCATCCAAGCGAATGAAACTCGCATCGATCATCGCCTAAAATGTGCTCTTGATACACGATTGAATGATACTATTGCTTACACCATCCATTCCCAAATTATTGTTATCATTGATTTTTAACTCCATCTTCAATTATTTGTCTTATTTAAAAATTAGTTAAAACACTACCTCAAATTGATACAAAGGAGACACTATCATTAGCGATATCTTACAAAACGCTGTCGTTAATGATACATCAGTGACGGCCGTAGTTGTATAAGTCACAGATATATGCGAACTACAACATATTAGAGATGTGGAAACCAACAAATGTCGCTAATGATAGTCATCAGCGAAAGCGGCGAGAAAGACATCGCTGATAAGTGCACATCAGCGACGGTGTTTTAAGCGCCGTCGCTAATGAGTCTAGATTAGCGACAGCGGCCAAAAAGATGTTGCTGATAACTGCGACATCGTTTTAAGCACTGTCGCTGATGACGACACGTCACGTTTCAATGTCGCTAACAAATCATATCAGCGACATCGTTTTAACCACCGTCTCTAATGAGTCTGGTTTAGCGACAGTGACCAGAAAGACGTCACTGATATTTGCACATCAGCGATGTCATTTTAAGCGCTGTCACTGATGATTGTCATTAGAGACACTTCATGTTTCATCTTCGCTGGCAACTTCACATTAGTGACATCATTTTAACCACCGTCTCTAATGAGTCTAGATTAGCGACAGCGGCCAGAAAGATGTCGCTGATAACTGCACATTAGCGACATTGTTTTAAGCGTCGTTGCTGATTACTGTCATTAGTGACACGTCGTGTTCCACCGTCGCTGATCAAGCATTGTATAATCGATGTGTATGTACTGCTGATCAAGCATTGTATAATCTATAACTATGATATGTACCGTCAGATATGAGATATATGTAGGCCTTATGATTTCTAATATATGCGTTGTGTCTCTTATTGTTTTGTTGAGAAATGCGTGTTTGATAAGAAACTAATTGGTAATACTAAAATCCAAGCTCTATCGAGGATGGTGCTGATCAAAGACGTGCACAAAATCTTGTCAGCTAACAGAGACATCAGTGACAGGCTAAACATAGCAACGTCACTAACGATCACATTATCAGAGACGCGGAAATGAACTGATGTCGCTAATGAGGACACCATCAGAGACGGTGAAACTAATACGACATCGCTAATGAGTACATTATCAGAGATGTGGGTGCAGAACAATGTCGCTAATGTATAAGTTATCAGAACGCGGTATAGTAACGACGTTGCTAATGTGTACGCTATCAGAGATGCGGTACCGTAATGACGTCGCTAATGTGTATGCTATCAGAGACGCGGAAAGTGAGCGCCGTCGATGATGTGGTACGCTATCAGAGACGTGGGAAGTAAACGCCGTCGCTAATGTGGGACGCTATCAGAGACGCAGAAATTAAACACCATCGCTAATGTGGGTGTCATCAGAGACGGTTGATTACCCATCACTGATGAATCAACATCAGCGACATAAATTTAGGGACGTGTAGGTTAGCCATCGCTAATGAGGTAATTTAGCCATCTCTAATGACTCTTTCTGTGGTAGTGAAATGTGTAAAATTATAAGTAGTATTTTAAGCAACTTAAAGGATAAAGCAAATTATAATAAAATGTATGAATGTATGATATTTATTCATCTTATATATAAGATAATGATCAAAGATGATATCAGAATTCATCGCGACAACGACAGGGTATCTTCTTGTTTTGATGGGGATCACAGACAGATTGGAAGAAACTGGGTGTCAGTGGCTTTCACCGTGTGAACGATGGGCTAAGGTTTTCAGCGCTTTGCTATACGTGCAGAAGCCAGTAGTTTTCCTAAAGTCCAAAGCAAATATTTTCCTATCGTCTTCGGTCATATTACTACAGGTCAGCCGATGGGAATTATCTCTGATAGACGCCTCGATCAATCCACATCGGGTAAAAGAAAGGTCTATTTGTGTGTGTGTATATATATATATAGAGGTGATTTAATTTTTATCTACAAGTTAATGACATATGAGATCAAAACTCACATGTTATTCACAGAAGGTGATGGTATAGATAAAAAATACATTCAAATTAATGGTATATACAAATGGAACCGACACTCGTCGAATAGAGCCTAACCTTCTATTTTCTTGGCATGCTGAGGACTGGGCTAGGAGCATGCATGTCCCATTGTATGTAGGGATGTGTCAGAGGATCGGTTCAAAAGTATCAAAAGTAGCTAAATCTCTCAAACATTTTATATTGTTAGTATGATAAATAAGTTGTATGTTTGACACAACTATATATTAAGTAACCATTTGCATCCCGAATCGTTCTTCTGTGAAGAGAGGTGGCAACCTGAGGGGCGCTTTAAAAAATTTCAACTGTGTGGTTGGTGTGTGGCGAGGGAGGGGAGAGAGGGCATGGCCCCTGCAGGCCCCACCCCCTTCAGTTCCATGGTAAATTAAGTTCACATCGAGTCATCGATCATCGGCAATCCAAGTAACATTACCTGGACAACGAGGTCTCGATACAAGATTAATGAACGATAATAATTGTCACGTTGCTTATTTGATGGGGATCACAGACATTAATTGTATTAGAAGAAATTGGCAGTTTGTGGTTTCCACTGTGTGAACGCCGGGGCCAAGGTTTTCAGCGCTTTGCTACGTACGCTACGTGCAGAAGCAGTCATGGTAATTCTGCACAATAGATGGCCACTAGTTCTCTGGTCTCCCGAAGTCCAGTGCAATTCTGTGTAGCGATTGTCAACGGTCATTATATTACTACATGTCAGCCATGGGAATTCTCTCTCTGATAAGCGCCTCAATCCACGCTGATTCGAGTAAAATAAGGTTCAGCTTAACCTCTATTACTCCCTGTGACCAAGAAAAATTTTATATTTCGGTTTCATGCCATCTAACTTTTACTAATATTTTCTATTGGTTCCATTTACTCTAATAATATAATAATTGTTTTAAAATAGTTATAAGCAATATTTTCATATTTATAATATTAATTAAATTTATAAAAATTACTAGTCAAAGTTCGATGATACAGAACCTAAACGTAAAGTTTTTCATGACGGAGGGAGCAACTACATGCACATGGTACATTGAAACAAGTTAAAATTCAATAGATGGACATAAATTTCATAGTGCTTAAAATATTGATAAAAATAAAAAATGCCACATAATTTCTTGAAATTACTCCAAACCATTAACCTTGAGAACTCAGTTGTGTGTACAGAGCAATATAGCGTTAATTACTTGGCTCCTTTCAGCGTGTCAACACAATGTTGGTGAAAGTCAAAGTATGTGCGGGTCTTCCTGGTCTCACTAGTTTTGACTGCAACTGCGGTATCTGATGTCACATCTCTGATGACCATAATCGGAGGTGCATTTTGGCAATACCACTCCCCTGGTGACCTTCATCAAGAGACGCGGGATGACAAAAACATGTTTCCGATGGCATATCAGTGACATGTTTTACCAATCCAGATCTCTGATGATAAAATTAAAAAGAAAAAAAACAAGAGAATTACAGTTGTATCTATCATGGCATCTCTTTGCAGACAAGGTTCGTATCTAAAACCAGTGGATACCAACAAAACTGACAATGTCAGTGTTAGGATGGTTGCGAGGGAGTTGGCTCTGTGAGCACCACAGCGTCCAAAAAAGCTAGAGGCGCAGAGGAAGCCTCAAAACAGATTTCTTCTGTTGTATTGGTTAATTTTTTCAATCTCTGATTACACTTATTTATAGCCTTCATGATCAACTATAGATCTTAATTTTATAGTGACTTAACAAACTATGGCAACTAGAGGCTCTTTATCTCTTAATAGCTAGCGGTGCATATAATATCTCTCCTCACCTCGACAAACAGATCGTCCTCGAGTTGAAAACTCGGGTAATGGAAAGCTTCGTCATTCTGGAGCTGTGGTAGTGGTCGAAGCTGAGGACCATCCTTCTCGAGCTGCTTGAGGGCACTTACGGTCCAGATCACAAAGTGCCCGAGGTGGTCACCAAGGGTGAGGATGTTGGCAACAGCAACTGCGGGAGAGTTGCAAAAGTCATTGCCGATCGTGGATTCAGTGCCGGAGATGATGAGCGTGCCGCGCGCGCAGACGAGGGAAGGGGCAGTGGTGGTTGTGAGCGCTGAGGCCTCCATCGAGGTCTGGTGGCTGGCATGGCAGGAGATGGCGTAAGGTGCTTGTTGCTTGACAGCAGCTTGTGGACACAACTAGACCAGTCAGGGCGGGTTGGCGCCTCGACGATGTTGGCCGGCAATAGGCCGACCGGGTCCGTGGCTATGTCGCCCTCCAGGACCTTCACGGAGATGAGGGGTGCACTTGCTATGACTATGGTGACCCCGACGGCTGCTGCTGCTATGGTTTTGGGGTGGCTCAACGCGCTTGGCGGCGGCAACCCCGTCATATCGTAGTCTCGTATCTCATAGGGAAGCACTGATGGAAAGGTGACAGAGGACAATAGTGGTGGCGTCCTCTGATTTTTCAAGATGGAGAGGCGAACGTAGAAGTCGGCGACTGCGCAAGTCAGATCGTCTTGTCTGAATAGCCCCAACAATAGTTGGTATCTTCTGAAAGCATTGATTTATTACTCAAATCATAGAAAAGAACGCAACAGAAGGCATGATCATACAGTACATAAGTGCTCTACCTCGTTGCCATATGGCTAGCTTACTATAAAAAGGTCAATGTGATGATCTAGCCATGTTATAGGTTCAAAAGTACTGTACATCTCAAAGCTGGACAAAGTGGCCAAAAGATAAAATGAAGCAATGCTGCCGATTTCAATAGAAAGTCAGAGACATCACAAAGCACTAACATATCCTTATTGTCAACATGTAGTCAGTTGACATCAATTAAAGGCATCCTAAAAGCACTAACCCTATGAGTCATACCGAAAATCTACTAGCAAGCCAACTACGATTTGCCACATCATATTAACAAAAAAAAAACACAGTTAGGCCTGCAACATAATAGTAAGCGACTCCAATATAAAATCTAGTACAGCAGACTAGTACTATAGTTTTTCATAACAGTCTGTATTATTGGAGACACAAGAAGAGTCTATGATAAGTGTCATTATTACTGGTGATACATTCAATTTGTTCGACCGCATCTTCAAATTATCTACATTGGAGATGCATTTCATTTATCGCCAATGGGGAAAACACATCGTATATGCGCTTATTGTAAACACATCTCATATGACATTAGACATGCATTCCAGTTTATTTGTATCTCTGAAAATATGTCTTCTTTGTTTGTTTCTAACATACTCCATTCATAAAGTATTGTCTCTGATGATTTTTAGCAGCAATTTGACTATATATTTTATTCAAAAAAGTTTGAAAAATATCATATATTTTGTTATAATTTGCTTTATTATTAATGTTTTTTGAACTACAACTTATAATTTTACATATTTAAACTAATTTTTTGAATAAGATGAATGGTCAAAATAATGTTACAACTTAGAAGTCAAGTGACAATAATTTAAAAACAGAGGGAGTATCTGTTGACTCGTTACAGTCCATTTGGGCAAAAAAACCATTGTGGAAATGTGCAATACGAAGCCACAGAGAGAGAGAGAGAGAGAGAGAGAGAGAGAGAGAGAGAGAGAGAGAGAGAGAGAGAGAGAGCATGGTTGTGAAAACGAAAGGGACAAAGGTCCGGAAAACGCACTATCAGCCGTTCTGGACAGTTCACACTCCAATAGATGTCACGCCGGCGAGGCCGTAAAGGAAACCAGCCGAAGGCGCCGGCCCTGCATTTTTCCAATCAGTAACTGGAACAGAAGTGCCTGCCGGCGATGTGATTCGACACCGGAGACTTTAATCCAGATCTCAATGGACTAGCACTTCGCATACTTGTTCGCTTTTTTCTTTTCCGGTTTGGTCATTCCGTTTAACTGAAAGCGAGAAGGCTTTTGAGGGGGCTCTGTCCACATTGAGCCGTCGGTGTTGATATGGATATGGCAAACATTGAACAAAGGTACTGATAGTGATAGATTAATATGCTCATGGAGGAGTGTTGACCCTAGCCAGCAAGAAGCAAAGGCACATCGAATCACTGTGGGAATAAGAGGATGGGGTCCCAATTAATTTGGGGACCAAAATTAATCACTTTGCCATTTCCTTGGTTCGGAATGAATAAAGTCTGAAATAAACCCCAGTTCCGGTTCCAGACGGAAACCAACAATCAGTTGAGAACTAGCTACATCACAGTGTCGAATTTTTGGGCTTTTCAAAATATTTTCTGACGCCATGAATTGGCCATTTTCATCTTTTCAGAGATGTTAGCACCCGCTTTTACGATTTATCCATGCTAGGAATAAGCACACTGTGATCGTTGCTTTGAAATCTCTAGTGAGAACAAGTTCGTTAGACATGTGGTATTTCGGCAAACCAAATGAGAAACGCCAACTAGCTCTTACGGCTTCGGATGCTGCCTAAATAAACTGATCCAGTTGCATCCGGCGCTGGATTACGAGTAGCGTTGAGCATGTTAAGGGGACCAAACATATAAATTTGCTTGATTTGATTGATAGTCCTCCATCCCACACAGCCATAGAGTAACGAGTGAACCCCCACAGATCTGATTCTGCGGCACTCATTCTGAGGTTCCCCTCGAAGGCACGCTTCACTCAGCTGGTGATATTCTCAAAAGCACGATCCACCCTCCAAGTTGAATCACAGGCTCACCTCCCCGCACAAAAGGCGATGCTCTATCCCCAGATCACTCATTACTCCTTGAGTGAACTCGCGCACTTTGATAGAGAGCTCCAAAATGATCACAAACTTGTGAAGGGCTTTACAACCGTCCCAAATGGCTCGACATGAATGCCAAGGAGTCTAGGTCACATCATATGACCAAAAGTAACAGCCCAAGATAACTCTCTATGCCCACACTAGTGATGCGTCCTATGATTAAAACACTGTCCCATTGGTGATAGTGATGATGAGACTTATGATCCAGTTAATCCTGATCATGATGATTATTTTTAATACATGTATGATCCGTACTAATAATTAATTTTTATTTTTTAATACTAGTTCATTTTTCAATTTTCTTTTTTGCATCTCATTCTAAATACATTTTGTTTATCTGTGCTGATTGGTTTACTCTTTTTTATTGCAGGTGATTGTGCAAAGATGGTCGGCGGTTTCAGAAAGGTAAAATCGTTGTACAAAAGAAGTTCTTATGCAGCTGAGAGCTCCAGCAAGGGTCAAAAAAAGGGTGGAGGCAGAGGTCGAGGGAGAGACAAGGCACCTGTAGCTCCACTGTCGCCTGTACCTCTGTCGTCGCCCGAGGAGGACGAGCAGAAAGAGGAGCACGAGCAGGATGAGGAGCAGGAGAAGCAGGAGCAAAATGAGGAGCAGGAGGAGCAGGAGCAGGATGACGAGCAGGAGGAGCAGGAGGAGGCGACATTGGGTTCAGCTTCCTCTGGAACGTCGGGTGTCTGGTTGCAAGGTCCCGCTACCCTCCCGACCTGACTGATACCTCGTGAGAGACGGTCGCTGATTCGGCCCACTGGTGCTAGGTAAGTTACTTAATAAGTTGTCATTTATTTTTCATTTGGTATGTTGAAAATCACAATAGAAACTAATGATTTATCTTAATCACTTGGGCAGAGGTTGGATGCTTGTGGCTGTAGGTGATCATAAACACTATGTCAATGGCATTCTTGGTCTTTTGTGCAGGCTACACTTTCTGGACATAGTTGCGTATGGCGGAGGGCATGAGCCGACGTACATATGGGACCATGTCGCGCACTCCGTTTCCGAGATGCACTGTGATACATATATCAGTCTCTGGATCAGTAGCTGATACGCACAACACAACAGAATGTATATCGAAAGCATACTTCAAAAGAAAAAACTAACCTGAGACAGGACTTTTAGTGGCCACACCATGAGGATCTCTACAATCCTACACCGGTTGATCAACTAAAAGCAGAGCAGGCAGCGAACACCAGGGCCCAAATCCACAAGCAGACTTGGGAAGCAGAACGAAACCAGCACAACATCTACACAATCCTCACTGTCTAAAACCACAAATGCAGACGGGTGAGTACACAAGGTACTCAGCAAGCTCCAACACTAAGCAAAGGTATAGCTATAGATGCACATTAGTTTTAGCAAGGATGAGACAGCAAGGTCCATGTTGCAAAAAGCCAGTTTTATGCAAGGTTCACTACAAAAGATTTCAAAAGGGAGTGAAAGCATTTATTATATATATATTAATAAGTTGGACCTGGGGGGTACAAACCGTTCCCGCCAGTTCCCTAATTTTTAACTAGAAGGGCCTCCACTATCCCCTCCAGACACTTTCCAAAACACGGGTAGCTACACCCACTCACACATCAAGGCAGTATAGAAAATTTAATCGTAGGGCGCCCGAACAGTAGCATGTCAATACCGTGACAACGGCCTATCCGGAAGGATTTTCAACTCTGCAGAGGTTGTACACTGTACCCACAGGTTATGCTACTCCTGATCATTAGAGTTGCATAACGCCTATCCCACATCTACGCAGTTTTCCACAGATTCCACCCAAAGTGAAAACAGGGGCCATCCCTCGGGGTTTTCCAGGCCGTCGATGACGCGTCGGTACATTCCCAGAGCCGGGTCGTGAATATCCACCACATTCACGCCTTTTTCTGGTCCCCTCCAATCCTCGGGTATTACCAAACCAGGGGTTATATCCGCGGGCTTACGCTCCCGTGACGCGGGCAATTACCGTCGAAGGCCAGGCAGCGAGTTATCTCACGCCCTTCTCCTGTTCCCTTGTGTCTTCACTACCGACCCCCCAGTGGTTCAATGTGGAAAGAATACGTAGAGGGAATAGGTCCTGCCCAAAATGTACAGGTTCTGTGGTTGCACGGAAATTACCAAGTCGAGGGCTAACAAACCGGTCCTTATATGGCAGGGGTGGCGGTCTCGTCCACGGCAGGGGGACCACAGCGACGCCTACACACCTATCACCATCACCTCAAGTGAGCCCCACTCCACGACCAGAAACATCCCCTCTTCACCTAGCACCAGTTGTTCTAATTCCGCCCCTTTTTATTTGTACTCACACCACCAAACTCTTTCAACTCATTTTGCAAATTAATGGTATATGGTGCGGCGGTGCGGAGCACCGTAGATGGGGTCCTCAGCAGATTTAGTACAAGGTAATATCCGTTCCGTAAAACTATTTAGGAACGGAATCCCTATGGCTATCAAAGACACTTCATCAATGGTTTTTAAGGAAGGTATTCATATCTATACAGCAAGGTACTGACATAAATATAAATACCTAAGAACAAGTAGGATTATGACTAACACAACGTTTCAAACCAAGATATCATGCATAGCAGAATCAATAGGCACTATAGGAGCATTAGCAAAATATAGGTTCCAGTATGAGGTTAGAGCTTGCCTGCAAATTTCTTAATCTTCAAGCTTGAGGTTGAAGGCTTCTTCTTCAAGATTGCAATCTTCAATCTCTAGCTTTGCGCCCAATCTACGAGCTTCTCTTCATACGTAGACCTTCTGGTCCTTTTTGAGGCTTGACTCTTCCTTACACTCAGCATTATCTACGTGAAGAAAAAGCCTAATAAAACTACTGCGAAAGAAACACAACTCAAGGAGCGATAAAATCCAAAGAACTCCAACTAAGAACCAGATAACACCGCGAGGAAAACTTAGGGCAAGTCATGCATGATGCGGTGATGGGTATACTACCATCATTAACTATCTAGTTTGTACCCACCTGAGTGTTTTACTTTAGGTAATTAATGATCAATTACCTAGTTTAATGTATATAGTTAAACTTTTAAAACTAGCAAGTGGTACATGTGTGGGTGAATGCAAGACAGAATGCTTATAGGCTACCATCTAAGTAATCACTTACTTTCTAATATTTGACTATTTGTATTTAACTATTAATCATATGATTCTAACCTTAGACTAGATTACTTAGTGCTAACATGAGTATGCATACTAATGTGTGCTAAATAACGGGGTTATGCTATGCTGTGGCGTGCTTTAGCTAGTATAAATCTATGCTTAGAATGCATCATAACCAAAGACTTGCACTAACAACGATAAAACAAAAGAAGGAACACGATTAAACTCGGCAAAGAACTTACTATAGAAGCGAATCGGCAAGACCGGAGGTTGGCTGAGGTTTAGTGATTCGATGTGATGGAGCTTGGGATAATGGTTCCAACGGCACCAAGATCACTGAAAACTTAGTTAAGGTGTAGCGGTGGTGAGACGAACAAGGTGTTCACGATGGAAAACAGGAAATCTCCCCCGTGGACACGCTACCCGACATATGTCCACAGTTGTCGGGTGTGTGTGTGCAGGCGTGAAACAAGGGTCGAACTTTGTGGTGATGCTGCCAGCTAGTCTGTGACCGAAAACTGGCAAAGGCTGCATGGACACATGGCTCGGTCTGTGTCCACGGCCTCTAGATACCTGCGTGTCCAGAATCGAGGAAAAAATCATGTGGACACGTGGTTCGGCCTGTGTCCACAGCCTCTAGACACCTGCGTGTCCAGAATCGAGAAAAAATCATGTGGACACGTGGTTCGGCCTGTATCCACAGCCCCTGGACACACGGGTGTCCAGAATCGGGGATTTCTCCGTGGACACAGAGTTCTGTGACGTGTTCATGGACACGTGAATATATGAGCTGTAATCGTGTCCGTGGACACGTGAACTGTGACGTGTCCGTGGACACGTGAAAGTGAAAGTTCGGGGTTTTGTGAAAGTTCGGGGATTCGTGGACACGTGAGAGTGAAAGTTCGTGGTTTTGTGGGAGTTCGGGGATTCGTGGACACGTGAGGGTGAAAGTTCGTGGTTTTGTGGAAGTTCGGGGATTCGTGGACACGTGAGAGTGAAAGTTCGGGGTTTTGTAAAAGTTCGGGGATTCGTGGACACGTGAGGGTGAAAGTCGTGGTTTTGTGAAAGTTCGGGGTTTTCGTGGACACGGGAAAGTTCGGGGTTTTCGTGGATACGTGAACACGGGAACCGTGATCGTGTCCGTGGACACGGGGACACGTGAAAACTGTGACGTGTCCGTGGACACGTGGAAACGGGAAAACCGTGACGTGTCCGTGGACACGGGGACACGGAAAACTATGATCGTGTCCGTGGACACGTGGACACGTGAAAACTGTGACGTGTCCGTGGACACGGGGACACGGAAAACTGTGATCGTGTCCGTGGACACGTGGACACGTGGAAACTGTGACATGTCCGTGGACACGTGGAAACGGGAAACCGTGACGCGTCCTCCGAGTCCGGTAGTGACCCGGCTGGGGGTCACGGAAGCGTGACCGTGTCCAAGCTCCAGGACGCATGTGAACGGATCAGCCGGCTACCGTGTCAGGGACACGTGCCGACTACCGTGTCCAATCCTCGTGGTGTGGGTGTTTCTGCAATTACCGAAATGAACGGGAGTCTTGATGTAACAGTGAGAAGGACTAAATCGCAAATAGCAAAATCTCCCGGAGGACCAATCTGTGATTTGATCGAGTACTACATGGCTAAGGAAGTTGACTGACGAATTCTAAAGGAATAAGAGGGCTTCTTTGCAAAGTAACTTGTTACCTTCGGCTCCTCTGTCCAGAATGTGATGGACCGTAGCAGGGGGCCGGTCCTCGCACTTTGCCGTGGATGCCGGCGGCGCTGAGGCGGCCAGCCCGATTGGGGAGCTAGGCTCTTCGTGTAAACTGGCAGGGACTAATCCGACATAATCAAAAGGCCAGCAGGGCTTGAGCGAAATACTAATATCAAAAGAGTATGGGGGCCCTTCTGCAAAAAGGGGGCTTTCCCCCTGGGTTGCTTCGTTCTCTATTCGGAGAACCGTGGACCGTGCGTCCAGAGCCGGTCCACGCGTTGGCCGTGAGCCGAAACGGCAGCCAGGCGGCGGGTGGCCGGAGAGCCTCGGGGCCCAGGCACTGGAGCACCAGAGCGGCGCCGGGGAGCTTGTCATTGCCTCGGATGTGGAGGAAGGCGTCAGAGGAGGCCGGCGACAGAAGCGGGCGAAGCTCGACGGCGACCTTTGGTGGTGGTGCGGCTTCGGTGTGGTGCCGCCCAAATTGGTGTGCTCCAGTGGTAGAGGGGGTCGCGGTGGAGGAAGAGGGCAGCAAGGCCGAGTCGTCCATGTGCTCATCGCGCCGGACGTGGGCTGCAGACAGCCGGCGAGGAGAAGCAGGGCGCGCGCCATGGCTGAGGTGGCGCCCGGCGGCGGTGCCTGCTCGCAGAACCGGCGCATGCGGCTCGGGGCTTGGTGGAGAAGTGCGAGGGAGGTGCACTGGAGCTGCCCAAGGGCTCAAGGGAGCCGGGAAGACGCTGCAGCGCGTCGTCGCCGGTGAGGCTCCTATCGCTGACGAACGGCGACGATTTTAACCCGAACCACTGCACAAACGACCATATTTTCTCTTGAATCTTGAGTTCCGGAAGTGCGCCCACTAATCTAGGGCCTAAAATCGAGAGGGATTGAGAAGAGCTCACCGGAGTTGACCGGACTTCAGTCGGAAACGGCGGCGGGTCTGAAGTTCGAGGTTTGGGGAAAAATTTCAATTCAAAATGGTTTCGTGAATTTGGAGGACGAGCGACAGCGGATGATTAAGCACAAGCTAGTGCACTTTTCTGTGGCAAGATTTTGGAGGCAGAGGCGGCCTGGTGGCGCTGCTCCTTGGTGACGGCGTTGATTGAGCTCAAAGCAGCGACGGCCACGGCGCTCGGCGGAGGCAAGGGAGCAAGAGAGAGAGATACTGAGATTAGCCGAGAGAGTGAGAGAGTGGAGTAATTTTGGGTTTATCCACACCAGGCGGCGAGTCCAGCAATGCACCGAAGCAGGCAGCTGCGTGTCGAGCCGCATGCACCTTCTGGTGCTGCGCGAGCTGGCCAAGGAAGAAGAAGAGCGGTGCTGAAGAGATGAAAGCGGTGGTGAGGCTGTCCCATGGGCCCAGGCGAATTTTCCATTTTCAGATTTTTTCCGGAATTTCAGCGGCAGCCTCTGTTTTTCCCTCAAGAGGTCAACCTCCCGAGCTCCGATAAATATAAAATTTTGCAAGGTTGAAGAACTTTTTAAGATGAACAACTTTCGTTTTTGGATTATCTTCAAATTCTGAATAGATTTTATTCTATGGAATTCGAAGGATAAATGGCTATCTGAAAGGAGTAAATTAATTCGAACAGGGTCAAAAAGTGCAAAAGAATTGGATGCGTTTGGAACTCAAGGAGTTCAATAAGACAGGAATTCACAAGTATTGAGTTTGAAGGAGTTGAATGAATTTCAATTTCAGAGGAACTTGCCGGATCTAGAATTTTAAAGGATTGAAACGAGCTCGAAATTCAAAAGAACACAAGAAAATAAACGGAAAGAAAGAGGAAAACAAGAAGGGCTCACTCACTTGCCACACCTCAAATTTTAATATTTTGAAATCTTCAATTTAGATAAGTTTTAATTTAGCGACGATTTTGCCTTTTGAAATAGGAAAGAAATGAGAAGGCGACAAGTGGAATGAAAAATGTTAGGGTGAAAGTTAGAAAAATTTTGAATTACGCATTTTTAAACTTGTTCTAAAATTCGGGATGTCACAGACCACTACATCGTCTTTCTCGATGTACTAGATCGGGATGGCAGGGTCTTTCGCAACAAGGCAGAGCGGGTGACGGCTGAGCTGTGGGTAAGTATTCCTCGCACTAGATTTAGTTTTTATTTGATATTGCTAAATAATGACCGGATATATCGCGTCTATATGCAGGATTTCTTCAGATGCTAGGACGGATACGAGGCTAAGGCGGCTGCTGTGGCTCATAAGGCCTGTGTCAAGCTCGTCAAGGACATGCATTACGAGGCTCGCATCCAGGCCATTGTAACATACCATGCTACATACCTTGACACGAAGATCACCAAAACTCAAGCAAGAACCATGACGATGACCCAGGAAGAATACCTGTAGGTAAATATAAAACATTAATACTGCTTTCTTCTGAGATTTAGTACGCTTAATTTGATCTTCTTATATGTCATATACTTAATGACATGTAGGTGTCTCTGTGGTGGTGCGCCCAGCATATCCAGTGTTGGGAAGAGATGGTGAATAAGTGGTGCGCCGTCGAGTGGGAGGAGATGCACAACACTTGTCGAGAGCGTCGTTTGATGATGTCAGGTGCACCACACCATCAAGGCAACCTAAGCCTCGACGAATACGCGGCTAGATGGGTACAGCCTTGCTCCCAGTTCATTTATTTATTTATTATAACGCTCAATTCTGCATAATTTCTACTCATCTTGCTATTTTTTCGCAGTCCTCGTCACATGGTGGCCAGCCTTGCTCCCAGTTCAAAGCATGGGCTTTGGCCCACAAGGGTAAGGCGACGTCCGACGTCGAGTACAACCCGAAGGACCCGCCCTCGGTATACAGCAATGCGACCGTCCATAGCTGCCTCAGTGAGTACACTGAGATGGCAAGAGAGGTCCATGGACAAGAGTATGATCCGAGCACTCAGGACCTTGATGGAGAAGTCGTCATGAGGGTAGGAGGAGGCAAGAAGCACGGTCGGTACTAGATTGGGGACAGCACACTCGACACGGCCACCACTCCCACTCTCTCTCAGATTCGAGCTAGGAGCTCGAGTTCAAGCCCAGCCATACGCTCACGACCAGCCACTGCACAGTCTCGGATGGAGGTACTCTAGGTTACTTATGTTTTATTCATCGTCCTTTGATTTTTACATTCCTTTGCTTTGTATTGTAATATTGAGGTAAAATATTTTAGGCCGAGCTGGCAAAAGAGAGGAGGCTAAGGGAGGAGATGGCGGCGAGGATGGAGGCCGATCGGCAGAGGCAAGAGGCCGAGCGGCAGAGGATGGAGCATATGTTTCAGTGGATGCAAAGTCTTAGCGAGAAGATGGGTCAACCTCTGCCACCGGAGCTAATTCCTCCTCCACCTCCTCCTGCAACTACTCCTGTGAGTATAAATGTTTTAAATTGTTTGTTTCTACTTTAAATCTTGTATGAATGTTTTAAGTTGTTTGTTTTTACTTTAAATCTTGTCTAATATATGCAATCTTTTCTCCTTTGTACAGAATCAATCGGCGGCATCAAATCATGCGCCATCGAATCAATCGCCTCATACGCCGCAGTGGCCTCGTAGTTGATCTGTGTGTGAAACTATTGGACTATATATGTGTGAATCAAACTAATATGATAGATGTTTATTGTATTTTGTGTGAGACTTATTTATATAAACTGCCTATGATGTGATTTAAGTGTTTTTTAGCTATATAAATTGCCTGTGATGTGATCTATATGTTTGTGGTTTATATAAACTGTCTGTGATGTGATATATGTATGATTTAAGCTGATTTTAACATTTTGAAAACATATTATGCCGAGTGTCTGGGTAAAAACACTCGGTAAAAACTGAGGATTTGCCGAGAGTTTTTATCCAGACACTCGGCAAAGACTTAATGTTTGCCGAGTGTTTTTACCCAAACACTCGGCAAAAGTTAAATCTTTGCCGAGTGTCACGGTTTTGGCACTCGGCAAACATTAAGTCTTTGCCGAGTGCCGTAAGCCTGGCACTCGGCAAACAAAAATGTTTGTCGAGTGTCGCATACAGGCACTCGGCAAACTCTCTGTCACTGTTTTCTGTCCGTTCAGTCTATTTTTTTTTTGTCGAGGTCTAACGGGCACTCGGCAAAGAGTTTACCGAGTGCCCGACAGAAAACACTCGGCAAACGGCTATTTGCCGTCAAAAGGTAGGCCGAGTGGCCTATGCCGTGGGTGACACTCGACAAACACTTTGCCAAGTGTTTTTGGCCTTTTGCCGAGTGCTCTTGACACTCGGCAAACACGAGCATTCCGGTAGTGGCCGGCGAGGCCGTAAAGGAAACCAGCCGAAGGCGCCGGCACTGCATTTTTCCTATCAGTAACTGGAACAGAAGTGTCTGCCGGCGATGTGATTCGACACCGGAGACTTTGATCCAGATCTCAATGGACTAGCACTTCGCATACTTGTTCGCTTTTTTCTTTTCCGGTTTGGTCATTTCGTTTAACTGAAAGCGAGAAGGCTTTTGAGGGGGCTCTGTCCACATTGAGCCGTCGGTGTTGATATCGATATGGCAAACATTGAACAAAGGTACTGATAGTGATAGATTATTATGCACATGGAGGTGTTGACCCTAGCCAGCAAGAAGCAAAGGCACATCGAATCACTGTGGGAATAAGAGGATGGGGTCCCAATTAATTTGGGGACCAAAATTAATCACTTTGCCATTTCCTTGGTTCGGAATGAATAAAGTCTGAAATAAACCCCAGTTCCGGTTCCAGACGGAAACCAACAATCAGTTGAGAACTAGCTTCATCACAGTGTCGAATTTTTGGGTTTTTCAAAATATTTTCTGACGCCATGAATTGGCCATTTTCATCTTTTCAGAGACGTTAGCACCCGCTTTTACGATTTGTTCATGCTAGGAATAAGCACACAGTGATCGCTGATTTGAAATCTCTAGTGAGAACAAGTTCGTTAGACATGTGGTATTTCGGCAAACCAAATGAGAAACGCCAACTAGCTCTTACGGCTTCGGATGCTGCCCAAATAAACTGATCCAGTTGCATCCGGCGCTAGATTACGAGTAGCGTTGAGCATGTTTAGGGGACCAAACATATAAATTTGCTTGATTTGATTGATAGTCCTCCCTCCCGCACAGCCATAGAGTAACGAGTGAACCCCCACAGATCTGATTCTGCGGCACTCATTCTGAGGTTCCCCTCGAAGTCACGCTTCATTCAGCTGGTGATATTCTCAAAAGCACGATCCACCCTCCAAGTTGAATCACAGGCTCACCTCCCCGCACAAAAGGCGATGCTCTATCCCCAGATCACTCATTACTCCTTGAGTGAACTTGCGCACTTTGATAGAGAGCTCCAAAATGATCACAAACTTGTGAATGGCTTTACAACCGTCCCAAGTGGCTCAACATGAATGCCAAGGAGTCTAGGTCACATCATATGGCCAAAATTAACAGCCCAAGACAACTCTCTATGCCCACACTAGTGATGCGTCCTACGATTAAAACACTGTGCCATTAGTTGGCTAAGCAACGGGATGACATTGCTGCGTCATCTGGTGACCGAATCTATCGGTTCTAGAGGCGTGCACCTCCTGTGTCATCCTCTGAACAATAGTGACTGGACCGTCCGATGCGCACTATCCTTGGATGTTGTTTGTGAACTCGTCCGTTGAGTCCATCTTCAAGTTGGAACTTGTCTTCTTCAACCCTGCTTCCAACTGTGCCATTTTAGTAAAGCCCTTCTAAGATAGACCAAATATTTTTTCTTCCACCTCCTAAAAGGTAAGATATGAATTCGATCTCATCCGTTGATTTGAATAAAAAATATAAGAAAATAAATTAATATCAGCGACAACATGTTCTTGATTACCGTCACCTACTAAAACCCACTAATTACTTTTCAAATTGAGTGATATTGCAATTAATAATTATTGAAGATCTTTTACCTTTTAGAAGGTAAAAGAATAATTTAATCATCAAGATCAACACAAATGGACGGTCCACAATCATTTAAGTCTACTATAGAATTTGCCTTTTAGTATCCCATCTTCTCCACTGCCAGTCTATTACATGAGATACACTTTAGCATCCCAACCCCTCTCTAACTAGTGTGACCTAAAAGAATGATTCAGACTCTCTTGATAATTTATACTTTCCTATAAACTCAAAGCCTAATAACTATATACCAAGTGATCACACACTTGGTACCAGTTTGTGTTAGCCTTGATCCACTCCTCGACCTGACATCCATCAAGTTCCTCAAGAGCACCAAACAGATAATAGCTATGCTTACCACAGACAGGTGATACACATGAAGGAGCGTCCTGGCCAAAACTACATAGAAGGTCGACTGACACAATATATTAGCACAGAAGAACAGGAGCTACTGGGAGCTCCAAATGAATAAAATTCCCAGCCCAGCTCAAACCATAACCGATTGATCAGGACCAAGAAAAAAAAAGCATTCAACGTGTAGAAATTCTCAAAGCCTGGAATACCTAATTTCATATCTGCACAGAATTCTTATGACATAACCACAGTTCTGTATGAGATTAGATATTCTGCCCAATGTGACAAACTTGATTACTAAAGACCAATTTCGAGTTTAAGTAGACATGACATAATTTAACCATGCATATATAGAAGTTAGGTGGGTGCACATTTGCCAACAGTATACATTTCTGCTGCAAAGAAATGGATACTAATTTTACTGCCAGCATGTGTACAAAAGAATTGAATTGACAAGAACTGTATCGAGAAGATGCGCCAATTACATGAATAAGGATAGAACATAACCAGACATATGCCTTTTCAAGCTGACACCACCACGCTTATAAGTGAAATCCTGAAAAAGTACCTAATATAATCTGCAAGGTCCAGCCTCATCCTCTCAATCTGGTTATTCGCCTACATAACTTCGCACCATCTATTTGAGCCTAATACAAGGGCAGAGCAGGAAATACACAAATGTTGAGGTATTTACAATTCCTTAAATCATCCTATGAACTGTGTGCGCTATATCTCAAGGAAGAAAATGATGAATAGTCTGGTAGGAAAAACGTAATACACAAACATGGCAGTGCTTATATTGGAAAAGGAGTAAACATCAATCAGTGACACAAATTTACCAGTATTAGTTGCGTAATGCTGAATATGAATGTTCCAACAAATCCTCAGTGAAATCAACTGAATTAATGTTTTTGCACATGGTAGCTAATATAACCTTTTGCCGTACGACTGCACTCCTACATTCAGGACACAGTCATTCCCAAACTCTGGTGTCATTGAACACTGATGGTGCCATGGTGGCATCTATGTTTTTGAGGCCTAACTTTTTATACGTGTCATCTGCTAAATTAAGGGAGATCAATACAAGTGCATATCTAAAAATAATTTAGAAAACAGAAATGCATGTATGACATTGTAAAATCAGCAAACCAAGAATCACAAATCATAATCGAAAGACCATGAAGGAAAACTTAAAGACAGACATCACTCTGTATAAGCTATAATGGTATAACCTACCTGAAAACCAACTAGTGCACTAGCAGTCGTATGATTTTAGACTAGTGTCCATGTCACCAGTAACAGTGACAAGAACATGTTGCAAACACTACACAAGGTATTGAATCAGTGCATGAATAGTAAGTTAACTTGCATTTACCATAATTATACATCAAATTATGTTTCCAGGAAATCATTTAATTGTTCTGAACAAAAAGGCTTGACAAGAAAGTACGTTTTGACAGTGCATAAAAGTTTCATCCATTTTCCCATGTAAGAACAACTACCAGAAAAAGGACAATACAATCACAGGAACACAGAGTGAATTTGAGATTTTCAATCATCATATGAACAGTGAGGAGCAGCAGTACAGCCTGCATCAAATGGATCTTCGGACCCACAGCAATGCCAATATTGGAACACTTTGCCTGAATCCGGTGTATTCATGGTCCCACCAGCATAGACACTCTCGAATTTTCTCCTTGTCTCTCCTGGTATCCAAAAAATTAACATATGGATTAACACTGGTATAGATATCAAGTCCAAACACTTAATTAGTATCTCTAATAGATTAAATTGCCACTTTGGCTCACTAGGACATGCAAGCAGGACTCAAATCATATTTTATCTCTAATCAAAACGGTAAAATGTTAAGCTAGCTCATGAACCAAAACCTTCACATTGAATAAAAATGCTGTAAACTATGAGATGACCATGATAATTCTAGGAGAAATAGCTTCAAATTTGTGGACAGGATGAGCCAAATTTTAACCTTTGGGAGACATAATCATACTGGTAACTGGACCTGAATAATATTATTAGTCCAAACTCGAAAAATTGTAATGGCATATTTCTAACCAGCCCTTCCTTTCCCGTTCCATACCACTGTGAGCAAAGGTGACACAAAAACTAGAAATACAGAACAATATCAGCGATGCTATTATCCAGCAAGGGCACCACTCCAGATCAGTCACCAGAACCAGAACGAAATCTCACCCCCGAAGTGAGCGGTGTGGAAGCGGCACGCCGAGGGGTGGTTCGCCGCCGGATCATACTGCCGCTTGCAGTTCTTGCAAGTGCGAAGCATAGGGCCTGCTGCGCCTTCGCCGCTGGCTACGGCGGCCGTACGGAGGCGGTGGCGCGCCGCGGTAAGGCGAATGGCACGAGCGGGCCGAAGCGAGGCCCGCGCTAGCGGAGCTCGAGCGAGCGGCGTGGCCATGCGTTGGAAGTTCAGGTCAGGAGTCGCCGGGGAATGATACTTTTTCCGTGGTGAGAGTGATTCTTCGATTGGATGGGCTTCCAAAGCCCTCAAAAAATTATCTCTTACTATTTTATTTGCAACTAAAAATTCCTTTTTTATTTACCATCATTCTTAAATTCTATTCTCTAATTTGTCATTACTATCATATGTTAATGGATTTGTTATTGAAAAAGATAAAAATGCCCCTCAAAGCGAGGCGCATAAAATTAGATAGGGAAAATTGTCTGTATGCCCCTGGAAGGTCTGTATGCTCCCGTATTATTGCTGTTTGTGTCATTGCTCCAGCATTTTGAAAATGAAAATTCCGTTTGCCCCTATTTTGTTATTCCATCATATGCCGTTAGATTTTAGTTTTTTCTTAAAAAAATAATAAAGAAAGTGACGGTATTACCCTCATCCATTGTATAGGGAGTTCGCTGAACCATGCTCCTCTCCTCGACACGAGACTTCAAAAATTTCTCCCAAACCCTAGCCTCCACATCACTGCAGCGGCGGGGTGGCCAGGGCACGCACGGATAGGGCGGCCCTGCGTTAGGGAGGCCAGGCGTGCACGGCCGGGGTGGCTACTGCGTTGGGGAGGCCAGGCGCGCAGCGGGGCGGCCAGGGCGCGCGGTACCTGTAGAGGGGGCGCGGGCAGGCCAGGGCTGCGGCTGCAGCGGGCAAGTCAGGGCGCG
>BCLG01000103.1:0-28957 GCA_001602295.1 Zoysia matrella
AATTTAGTGATGAACGTTACTTGTTCGTCACAAAAGTGAGTCAGGAAACATCACAAACAAGTTTTAGATAATTTGTGATGAATTTCATTTCGTCATTTGAATATTTAGTTCTCACAAAACTTTTTAGTCCAAGCTGGCAAACAGGAGTACACGGGCTACCGTTAAGAAAGAGAAATAAAACTGCCTCTATAGCAGTAAGACTTTTTGTCTAACTTTGTAACTCTTATTTTATATGTACTAAATTAATGAGATGGTTGTAGCTCACTACAAGAAAAATATTTTTAGTTACCAAGGTATTTGGTCACTATATGTGTAATATTAGTCACTATAACTATTTTGTCACTAAATATCTTGGTCGCATTTTGGTCACTAAAACTTTGTCACTATATGTATATAGTAACTAACAATTAGACATGTTGGTCACTAAAACTAAATAGCAACTAAAGAACTCTTAGTAACTAAATAAATTTATCAACCAATGAGTATATAACTTGGTCACTAAAAATATATACTTACTATAAAAATTAAATCTTAGTCACTATTTATCAATTTTTAGTAACCAAATTACTTGTCACTAAAATTTAGTGACTAAAGATCCATTTTCTTGCAGTGGCTGGGTCTTACCCATGAACGAAAATTGCTCCCTGTGCACCAGTGGCTGCGACGTGCTCCCTGCGCCTGTGGCCTGCGCCGCCGGTGGATGGGCCTACTGCCACCACCGCATTGCACATCAGGTGGCCAACAACTATGCACGCTTGACATTATCCTCAGGGCCTCCAACCAGCAGACAAGATCTAGATGAGCCATGCGCCATCTTGTACGAGAAATCGCCGGCGAGATCTATTTTGCCTAGGCGTGGGGGTGTCACACAGCAGCCCGTTGCTGTTTTCCAGCCTACCCCATCGCCAAGCTGACGAGTGAGAGAAGTGCTGCCATCATTCCTTTGCTCCGGCACAACACCCCTTTCACAAGCTGCTCAATGGGCTAATGTGGCAACAAAATCCTGCTATGAAACAAAGGTATGGTGCCCTTCAGATATTCGATGAAATAATGGTGTATGTTAGTGCTAAGCAATTGCAAATAGAATTGTGGTGATTGAGGCAGAATTAATGGGAGAGATGAATTTTAATTTGGATAGAACACCTAGAGATTGTAATTGTGCCATTCATTATATCTTCAGTCATTGTTTATAGTATTGGCCAATGTAATATGTAAATTACTCATAATTATTTTCCAAATATTTCTATTGCAGATATATAGAAGTTGGATTAATAGTAGACTATTTAGCAAGTCACATCTGGATGGGGTTACTGAGTTCATGGACTTTGTTTCACAGTGAGCGTTGAGCTTTTGCAGGCTCATACTTGGCAAAGGTATTGCCGGGTGTTGGTATTTTGTATGATCACAGATAAATCGACTTAGTGCACAGATACCGATGTAGCATTTCATTCAAAAGTACTCCAGTATATCATATAATCCCCAAGGAACGTGTACTTCTCTTCAGATTTCATTTGCCTAGGGACAACAAGACTATGTAGGTAGAGGTAAAGAGGGATTCTCGAGAATGGCGAAGTCTAGCGACAAGGTAAGGTTGATTTTTAACACGCTACTTTGGGCACCGGCTTCCTCCTACATCCACAAGCTACTCCGATCTCTAGCACTACTATGTAATGAATATGTACCTCTACAAACTATGAAGTACGCAATAAACAAAGGTAATCACTATCATACACAACACTTCTATGAAGTGAATTACTACCATAATCTCTAGCTCTATATGCAAGACTAAGGTACTTTGTATAAATAGAGTGATGAACCTGTAAGCCTAAAGCAACAGACCATGTTAACTCACTAAACCGCAACCATATTAGAGAATCAAAAACACTTAATAGACCAATAAGCATTTTTAGAGATACAAGCTTGAAGATGGAGTCGACATGCTCAACTTTCATCTTTGTAACCTTTGAGAACAATAGTAGATTAAAGTGGTGGAGAAGTCACGGACATACCCATCTCTTTTTATGATCCTCAGGAACTCTTGTCGGGTAAAATAGTGGAGAAGGTGCCACCAAGGCTGGCACTAATCCTTGATACTCCTCACTCTTTCCTTATCTTCTAAACACTAAGACTATGCTAGAGAGCAAATGGAGTGGAATGCCTTCTCTCTTCCTATGTGTTGGGAAAATGAGGGAGGTGCCCTGCTTTTATAGGCTCTCCAAGCCGATTCCCAAGAGAATATTCTCCGGTCTACCCATGGGAATGACTTCGGGGGCGTCAAGGAAACACACGTCAAAGGGTGCTACAAAAGGCACCGATGATGTGTTGGCCGACCTGACAGTGGGCCCATTTCACCCAATTCTTCTCCATGGTTCATTTGTGGACCCTAAGGTCTATACAATGGGTACATCATCATTTTGAGCATTTTTACTCCCCTTTGTGGCCCATGAATCCATGTGCTTGCCTCTTGATTGGCTGGATATGTATTTCCTTCCTTAGTTACTTGTACTTTCCCTCAATTCCATGTATAAATTGTATGTATAGATTCACCAACACTGGTGGAAATTATTAGTAATAAACTCTTACCACTATGTTAGTTGTTCACTTATATGTTGTTTTTGCAAGGATTTGATGGTCAAATATAGAATTAAGAACCGTCATAAGCTTCCCCCACATTTAGCCATTTGCTCATTGTCGAGTAAAGGTTAAAAACTAATGTGTAACAACACTTCTTATAGTTGAGCTACCATAGAAGTTATTCCTAATCATACTTGTACTTGTGAACCTTAAAGTGTGTATGTCATCTTGGGCGGTTGAGAAATGGAATGGCCTTGAATCAAGTCATCTTTTCCTCTCCTGCTATTTTAATATGTATTGCAAATAAAACAAAGATTTACTCTTTTAATAATTCTCTCAAGTCTCTCAATGTGTATGAATCCTCACCAAGGTATTGGATAGGTAGATCTTTCATTATACTTCTAATAAGCTTTTGTGAGACATACTTGTTTCACCAAGGTAGGGATATAAGTGAGACATACTTGTTTCACATATTTTGCAAAGTCAAAAACCGAACCATGGAGATGTCAAATCACACAACCTGATAAAGATGTACATGTGCTTGGGTGTATGAATGGATGGATGGATGGATGGGTCATATGTGGAAAAAATACTCCCTTCAGCTTGACCCCCCTTTCCACTTGATTTTTATTAAGATAACATGGCTCTTTTTTCTCTTCCTCTTTCTTTTCTTTTCATGCTCAAGAATACTTTTGCTTTTCGAGCATTTCCTTTTTCTTTTTTTCTTTTATTTCATGGAGATAGATCATAACCTTATAGAGTACTTTTATAGTGTATGGATGAGATGGGAACTGCAAACTTACACTGTTGAAGTTAAGCATGTGGAGGTGGTGTACATGATCTTGATCCATGAAGTATGAAAAGCATCTCACTAAGGTCAAACAATTTGATAAAGCTCAATGTTTTTCAATATAGTAATCATAAGGCTCTGGTAGGAGCATAGCATAATTAAGGAATTTATAAAGATTATGATTTTGATTTTCAAAATAAATTTCTGAAGTGTTCTAGAAAGAAGAAAGCAAGATTCGTATCTACCATATCTCATTCACCAATAATTTAGATAACATGCTTTCCTATAAAAACAAATAGTCACAAGCAATAGGCATTAACGTTAGGAATAAAATTTATGCAAGCCAACCATATAGAAACATGTTATTAATTGAGGGTGCTGCAAGTAAGGTTCATTTTAAATTGAGTTTAATTTTGAGGATGTATCAAGAGCAAAGCACTTAAACTCATGAACCTAAGCGAGTTGGGGTTGATGAGGTGTAAACCGTGTTGCTTTGGAGAAGGAGAGATCATGTTGGTTCAAGACTAATCTAGCCGATCAGCTGCGGCCCTTCTAGTGCTATGCTTTTGTGTGTTGTCCTATGCATCAATTGGCAATGTGTTGGTAGTTTTGTTGAACCACTCATTGGTTCTCATCATGTGTTGTTGGAGCATGTTCTTCATCTCCAAAGGTTGATTCCTAACATCCTCTGGTTGATGGTTGCTAATCTTGGCCATAGGCTTATCTTGGCCATAGTCAAAGTGACATGGACTGAGAAATAACTACGTATCCCAATCGGAGGAAGGCTACTCGTGCTCGATGAATTAAGTAAACTCCAATTGCCTCCATGCCTCGCTTATAGCCTCATGCCATGTGGAACCTCCAGCAGTATAGTGATGATCCAGCCGGGGCGTCCCTAGCCTCACAAAATGTTAGAGCGTGCAATACATGAGGACTTCTCCACACTTGTTCTCGTGTCTCAGTGCTTCTTGAACAAAAAAATAAAATAAAAGAACGAACAAAGGACTATACTGATGTGATTGCCAGAGAATTTATTTTTTAAAAAAAATTAATGTAAATGATAATCCGGACCATTTCCCAACAGTGCTTTGTTTAAAGTCAAAAGCTCGACTATATGGAATTTTCATATTGCAATTATCTTTGATGATGTAGTCCCCAGCCTCATTGTCATTTGTTAATTGACCATTAGGTGCGTTTGGATCCAAGGAAATGAAGCTTGAGATAGGGATGAGGAAAGAAAGGGAAAGATCGAGACCTTTCATTCATCTATCTTATTACATCCTACCATTTCATTTATTTCCAAAGTCCGAACCCAATCCTCATTTCCAGATGGCAAAAATCCAAATATCGCCTTAAAGTTTTAGATGTAAGATTACTGCTGACAAATGCACCAACAAAATCTACAATATTTACGATAAAAAAGTATCTAAAATCATCCTTATAAATATTTTGCATGAGGACCAAGTTGGGTGTAATCCTCGAAGGTGCTTGCGACGCAGAGGGCTACTGATTGTATCTTAATTTAATTTTTTTCTTTAACATCGTGGTGTTAATACAGGCATTAGACTAATATCTGTAAGACAACAAAAAAAATATCATGTGAAACAAACATAAATTCTTTTAATGCTAAATTTGAATAAGAAACTCAATATTGAAGATTTGATTGTACACAAACTGATACTATTTGGTTTTAGAAACAACCTCAAGCAAACCACGTAAAAGCAACGGTATTATTCTAAGGACAGGGTTTCTTTATCTGTAGCGAAATCTAAATAAATCCTGTATACAGAATTGGTCATCTCTAGATATACAACAGGTAGCAGGACATATAACTCTGATAACTAATTAAGAAAGGGATTTTGCCCCCTAAATATCATGTAACATATAACAGCGAGTGACTACATTTACATTAAACAGTTTCCATGAATCTAAACTTTGATCAATCTATATTAACTAAAATAATTTGCACGCTTGCAAGTATCTATCTTTAAGAGTTCTCACTAGATATCTCTTGTTACGTGGACGCGGCTACAAGTTCTGGATTTCCATAGCTCCGGTTGGTCAGTGCCACATATCTTGACGGCAACAAAGAATCCACATCAGCAAAATACCTTTCCTCACTGGATGGTTCTCTGCTTATTGGTTTGTCAAGAACAGAGTCCGGTATAGCATCAAGAGTCTCCTCCAGGAATGATTTAACGGTCTGCACACAAAAAATCTCATAATTAAAATAAGATCTGACAGCATACAAATGAAAAATTATGACTAATGTTTTCCCATGTACATAAAGAATTATTTTAAAAGGATGTAGACAGTGTCCTCACACATGAAACATTAAGCTAGAAATGAACGGCACAACACTACAAGATGAGTTATGGCACATATGAAACATGGGATTAGGGTTCAAATGACACACTAATAAAAACCAGAAAGGTCCTGGATCAAACCTCTTGTCCTAATACAGCTTCAATCTGTCAGGTAGTGAGCCTATACAATCCTAAGCTGCTTGTTATTGTGCTGTAGTGAGCCTATACAATCCTAAGATGCTTGTTATTGTGCTCATAGAGGCAAAAACAACTGCACCATTCTCATTTTTTTTCATGTACTACTTAAATCTTTTTCTTGCATTTATTCTTTATGGTATGCAGTGCTTCGTTTTTCGTCATTTCTTGGACATAAGCTGAAGGGTAACAATTCTGTTGACTTACCTTGCAATGACGCAATGCAGAGTCAGCTTTGCGTTTCCACTGGCTGTTGCCAGGTTCAGAGTGGAACAAATGCAGCAATGGCTGTGTCATAAACCAGTTGATTCTTTCAGCCATCATCAAATAGAAAAGGAAGTTTATGTCTGTATAATTTTGGAGGTAGATGAAAACAGTACTACGAGTAACAAAATCATTCAGTCATGTTTCTGAATAAAACTAAAAACATGCATAAATTATGCTAACAGTTCTTGTGCAAATTACAAAGCCACAATAATTACATTGTTCAGTGCTCCAAACACATAAGATTTAATAGGAAATAAGAAACAGAGCAGATTTCAGTTTTTCTTCTGGCCAGAGTGTAACACTTTGTTTGGTCATAAGATCCAAAGGTGGCTGCTTCTTGACAGTTAAATGTAACTCATACCTTGACAAGTTGTCTCACATTAGGTCTACTTGGCCCATACTGTCCAATTATAGAATCACCATAAGCCTGGTAACTCTCAAGGATCTGAAATAGAAGGTTCAGCCAAAAAAAAAGGAAATAGATGGTAGATCAAAAGCTCATAACAATTTATTTACAAACCTGACGACGAGAAAGGGATCTTGTTGGCATACCATAGACTGCCTCATCCACGTGTCCCAACATGTTCCATGGACTGAAAAATTGGCATTCAATTCTTCACTTTCCTTTCAAAATTAAAGAAGATACATTGAAAGAAAATACACGTTTTTCAATACAAGACGTACTTATTGTAAGCAGCCCGACCAACCATAACTTGATGTGCACCTTGCCTTATGGATGCACTAACCTGCAATGAACGAAACGATTTACAATCAAACCTTTACAAAGTGAAAATTAAAGAAACTTCAGATGTTAAATTAATATTTTCTTAAATGGTAAATGGTAGATAGCAGGTACACCAACGTCTAGCATTTAAACGCTGTTTAATTCCATCTAGACACGTTTAGGCCCGAGGGTAGCCGTCTAGCATTTAGACGCCGTATAAACGTTTGTTTAATTCTGTTTATAAAAGCAGGGTTCTTAATGCAATGCCAAGGGGTGGTTTTACCCCCGCAGGTCAAGTTTTTTTATTACATATCCAACAATATTGTAAGACTTTCTTGAATTGAAGATAACTCCTGCTTTTCTAGCCCCAACACGAATTCATTGATTTACAGGTAATCACTCTGATCTCATGATATTATTGAATTACAAGGATGGCAGACCAAACGTGAGAAATCAAAATTCCTTAGTTATGTGAATTTCCACACAAATGACAATCACTTACTTGCTCTATAGTAGTTAGACCTCCATTCAGAGTAAACTGCACTTCTGGGAAGTCTCGCAACAATGCAAAATAATATTCATATCTGCAACCAGCCAGCCAACCAACAAACTAGATTAGGTATGTGTATTGGACTTCATAGTTTAACATGATGAAAAATTATATGATTTTGATATGACGCAGCTGCTTCAAAGAACCTTTGATTTTTAATTCATATACCCCTTCGTCCCCAAATATAAGCATTTCTGGGTTTGAACAAAGTCAAATTCTATCAACTTTGACAAATAATATCAAGAAATTTAAATAATTTTTAATATAAAGAATTACATAGTATAAAAGTATGTTTCATGAAAAATCTAGTAACACGATCTATATATGATAAAAAATCATTAATTTTCTATAATTAATGGTCAAAGTTAAAGGAGTTTGACTCTAACTAAATCAAGAAATGATTATATTTAGGGACGGAGGTAGTAGGTAATAGTGTGTTGTTGCTTTGTGGCCATGAGTCACGGGTCCTAGAAACAGCCTATTGCAGAAATGCTGGGCAAGGTTGCATAAAAAAGACCCAAATTAGCCGGACCCTTCCCCAGAGCCTGCATAAGCAGGAGCTACATGCACCCGGCTGCCCTTTTTTTGGTAATAGTGCGCTATGCAAATCATGTAAGTTTTCTAAATCGAAAAAGAAAAGGAAAAACATACTTTAATGGAGGAACCTTCCGATTTTCTGCAGGACTCAGGCCATTAAGCAATGCCTTCCGTGCATGAATGATGAAATGCCTTGTTGGAGATTTTGAGACAACCTTATCAACAAACTCACCTAGTTAAAAAATCAATGCACTCAAATTTTAGGTAATAGTAAAACATTTATAATAGGTAAGGGAAATTGACCATAAAAGAGAATAGGCTCCCTCAAAATGAAAAAACATGCACACAACAGTAGTTGGCTAAAACAAGCATGTTGAACTTTTATCTCAAAATCATAAACAAGCAAACTGCAGATATAAAAACACAATCATATTTCATATGGTGATAAAATCAGAAAAAAAAAATGAGATTACAGAACATAGAATCTATCTAGCATAAAAATGAACGAGGAAATCAGCGTCTTCTTCGGTACAACATCAAGCTTGGACCATATGTTGTAAGACTGTTTATCAATTTAACAAGATGAAACTCTACAGGCTTGTGCCGTGTAAATAGAAAGAACTAAACATTGTTCAAACTTCCCTGCTACTGGAACTTTAAACATTGTTCAAACTTACCTACAACTGGAACTATTTCAGCTAACATTTGAAAAAGGCTATATTCATAATCATATCCAGAATTGACTGGACATCAATGAACTAACACAGTTTAAAGATACAGTATGTTGCACTAATACTTTTCTTCAAAAAAATTTTGGAATTTGACCAAAATTTTGGAATTTGACCCACTCTGCTTGCATGAAAAGCTAATAGCAGCTTGTAACTACCCTTTGTTGCTCACTTTTTGTGTGCCTATATACAATCCAGTAGAGTGCAATCCAAACACTGGACGTCCCTTCCTCTATTTGAAAGTCATAATCAAATGTTTCTCAAGAAGACTCACATAGTTCTTCATAAGAATCACGATCATCAACACCAATTCTGCACTTAACGCTAACAGGGGCATTACAATTGGCTGCAATAGCTGACATAGCATCCCCTACAAACTTCAGAAAAAACTAATCAATATGTATGAATGACAGAGAAGGAGAATAGAGTGACAACAACATGCTGTTTTACTATTTTAATGTCATGAAGCAAACCTCTGGATCAAACATTAGTCGAGCACCAAAGCAACCATGCCCAGCAACTTTACCGCTGGGGCAGCCACAGCTAACAGAGAAGGAACATGTGAATTACACATGTAACAGTTAAATACAAATGCATGATCAGATGAGAGGCAAATTGGTCGTTACTTGAGGTTGATTTCATCATATGAATAAGAATTTGCCAGCTCAGTTGCCTTGGCCAAATTTTCCAGATTGCTTCCACCAATTTGCAACACTATAGGATGCTGCTCCTCAGGAAATGCTAGAAATCTATCCTGCATGTTTTAACAGTAAAATTTTGGAACATCATTAGCTCCCCAAACATATTACGCCATGTAAACAAACACAACTCCTCTAGACTCAAGATATGTTCAATAACCTGACCGAATCTTGAAGGAAAAAGCTATACATAACTCGGGTGTTTTCGGATGTTCTGGCAATCAGTTTTTTTACCATCTGAAATTTGTCACGTGCCACTCGATTTTGTTGCTGGTCTGGCTCAGTTCAGCTATTTGTTACTGGTGTCATATGGGCTGCACCGCACAGCCCAAATCGAATCATTTCACTGTTCCTCTATATTTCCTCTTTGACTTGTGTTCGAGCTTATGTCTCATGAGTACAGTGGAAACTAAAATAACTCAACGACACTAAAATTACAGTGGAAACTGACTATAATTACAGTAATAACTGAGGGTAAGGGCAACTACAGTGGTTCATAAGATTTTCCTTGTTCTACATTACTGGTTTGCCGTCGTGCTCATCTTTTGACAGTGGATGCACCTGAACTTCTAAAGTTAAGAAGGCCTTGAGTCCTCAGTCGGATGTGACACCATTATGCATCATGAGAACAAGCTATATAGTTTCAGCATATAACTGTCATATTGGTGTTATTGTGCACAATGTTTGCCTTTTGAGTGTGAATGAAACTTGTTCTAGTGGCAGTCTTTTACTAGTATGTATCCAGGAACTTATCCCTGCTGCCATTTAGTAGTTAGTTAGTTTCCTTGAACATGTGAGTATGCTATGTTTGACATTTGCAGAACGTTTACCTTTCCTGTGGATCTGAAAGTAGCAGCATGTTTTTCTCTACTCAAGCCACTCAGAAATATGAATTTGGATAAAAACAGGGCAAAATCAAACACAAAAGCAGACAAAATTCTGTCTTGAAACCTTCTTTAAATCCAAGCCTTTAAATCTAAATTTTGTGCTTTCAAAGTCCGGTTGCGGGATGCCTAGCAAACACTCAATGTGACCTCCAAAAATAGTGTGTTTTTCCCTTATCAACACTAGAGTGATGATTGGGATGGAAACACCCGAGTTTAGCGTAGGCAGTCCCATCTGGAAAGCTTGCAAGGGCACACGCTTACCAAATTATCCTTCTGATGAACGATGGTCTCGGCGACAACCATCTCCGTGTAAAGCCACGCGTGTCTCGAGATGAGCCGCGCAAGCGTCCGGTAGTAGTTGTCCGTCCAGTCCATCATCGGCGCGACACTGCAAGGGGGCACAGGGGGCAAGAAATTACATCACCAAATCAGGGCTACCCACAAAGCGACCCAAGAAATAACATCACCAAATCAGCGCTGCCCACATAGCTAACCAAGAATCATCCCACTGCATGCTTATTTGATGACGCTCACCTGAACAATGGAGGAAGGTACCCTCCGGTCGCCGGCGCGGAGGCAGAGACAGAGCTCGCCGTGCTGCATACGGGCGCGCAGGGGACGTGAGGCGAGAAACGGCCCCGAAGGAAGGCGTTGGTGATGCAGGGCGCCAGTGGCGGTGGGAGCAGGGCGTGCCGCGCGGCGGAGCGCCTCGCCATGGCCGTCGCGAGCACCGGGCTTGGCATCCGACGGCCGCCACCTCTGCTGGGGACAGGGGATACGTTCGGAGTGAGTGGCGGCGGCGGAATGCTGTCGGTACCGCATGATCTGAAACGAACGGTGTAGATTGTCTTGAATACGGTGCTGTTTTTCTCGCTAATCCTCTCTCCTGTTTTAAATTATTGACATTCACTTTTAACATCAACTTTAACTATTTTTTTATTTAAAAATTTTGCTCCAATGTGTCATCCACATTAAACAACCACTTGCATTAGTGCTTCTAATACATACAGTTTTTTTTTACCACATGAACAAATAGTTATTTTTACAACTAAAAATGATGACGAAATAAAAATCCACTTGTTATAGATGTATTTAGATCCGCCTACAAAAATTGTTTTTTAAGTAGTGACTCTCCTTATCTAACTCGATCCGCATATTGTACATATGCTAAACCACCGGGTATCAATTCTCGAATTAACCCTCTAATATGTCCTACTTCTTTAGCTTTTGTTAAAATCTCACCCAATGCATATGCTACTAAATTGAATAGTAGAGAGGATAATGGGTCACCTTGTCTCAAACCTTCTTAAAAATACATGACCAAGTCCAGTCAATCCAGAATGTTTTTCTTCCAAGGATCTCAATCAAGAACAACCACTGGAACATAGCATATGTGTAAGCTTCATAAACTTTGAAGTCCTTTAAAAAGCATGAATTGATTTTGGTGATTGAATAAACATAATAGATAACAATTATTATTATAGGTACCACCTCACATATTCTATTTTAACATGGTGGTCTTTCTCGATGGATGATAAAGACGATCACAAGATGAGAAGTTCTGAGCTTCAGTGAATCAAGACTAAGGACTAGCTAGAAAGTCCATAGGATCTTCGGTACTATTAAAAAGGGTCATTCGTTCTCAAGTCATAAAAGTGATAGAGGGTATGAATGCTCCTAGTTACCGCAGAAAGCACTGAAGATGGCAGAGAAAGTGAAGCCGAAGTAAGTCAAAGTTGCAGAAGAGTCACCGATCGCTCTGGGCATAAAACCCGAGTCCGAAGTCCGAACCAGAAAAAACCCGAGCCCGAACCCGAAAATCCCGAAACACTAAACCCGAATCAATTTTTCGGGTAATAAATTTGAAAACCCAAATTAATTTCGAGTTTAATCGGGTTTCTACCTCCGGTACACGAACTACCCAAATAATTAGAGACTGAACCTTTTTTTAACCTAGTATAACTTATTATTATTAGTCGAATTCTAGATCTAGTCATCCACACCCCAAGCTAGTTGAGTTCATCTCACAAATAACAAACAAAATCATACAAATCTTTATCTAACATAAGTTCACTGGCTCCCAACTATGATAATATGGTGTCACATGACATCAATTATAACTATAATTTAATGTGACAATGCAAATTCGGGTAATTCGGCTTTACCCGAACCCGAGCCTGAAATATCGGGTACCCAAATTGTCGAGTTTATTCTTGTCTCAAGTGAAATTCAGGTATCATTTTTGAAACCCCAAAATTTTAAAAACCCTATTTACCCGACCTAGAAATTCGAGTAAACATGAACGCCCAGAGTGAGTTACCGAACCGTCCAATGAGCCAAAAGATGCAAGTCCAGAGAGAGATGCTCTTTAGAGTCGAGGAGAAAAAGTCACCGGACAGTTCGGTGGGTCAATGACCGGATAGTCCGATGAGCTTGAAGATGAAGTCTAAAAGAGCTGTCTTTAAAAATCCAAAAGTGAGAGTCACCAGACAGTCCAATAAAGGTATGCTTCAGACTATCTGATGACATATGGAATAGATTCCACAGATGGTGTTTCCTTGGTCTGCTAACAGAAGGAGTCACCTGATAGTCCGGTGGTGCGTCGGACAGTCTGGTGAGAGGCGTCACTGAATAGTCCAGTGATTGACAAAACCAGTCAGTTTTATGACACCACATTCCAACGGTTATTTTTGGGCCTAAAACCCATTTAAACTATGGAGGGGAGACGTTTTTTAGTGTCCCTAAGGTCTGAATTGCTAGAGCAAACTTGTTAGAGGTCAAAGGACACCAAGAAAAGAGCACAAGCCAAGATTGGAGATCTTTGGTGATAGTAGGAGAGTTATAGGAGGATTCATACACTTCTAGAGCTTTTGAGGCTTTGAGAATAGTGATCTTTGCCTATTACTTTTGGTTTGACAGCCGAGACCGGCTAGGAGTCAGTTTTCGAGCTTTCGACAAGATTGTGGAAGACGATGCTAAGTTTGTGAGCGGTTTCGAGTCCTTCGCTCGAAAGGGACACCAAGAGGGAGCGCCCAGAGCCTTGAAGGCCTGCTCTAGCGCGAGGGTATTGTGTGCGACAGCTGGGCCGCCGATGACTTCACTTCAAGAAGTGGAGCAAACCCTTGAAAGCACCGTTTTAGAAATGCTGAGAGAGAACAGTACTCCGACGGGAGTGGTCCAACGAGGATTAGGGGAAGGCGACCTTCTGAGACCTCTGAAAAAATCGTTGAGCATTCTTTTGACTCTCTTTCTTTACTTTCTGCATTTCATATCATTGAGCAGAGTTTTAGGCTGCTTTACGATTCTTCTTGGTGGCTATCGTGCTAGTGCTTGCTTGTTGCTTTTTCTTTATCACTAACATTGTTTGGTGTCTTGGACTACTAGATTTGTGTAGGTTGCTCTTGTTGTAGTTTGAGTCTAATAGTTTAAGTTTGTGGCAAATTAAGTCTTATAAGTCCACCGATTCAACACCCTTCTCGGTATTCTTGATGCTTACAAGTGGTATCAGAGTCAAGTGCTCTTTTTTCGGCTTCACCGCTTTAAGTAACGATGCCAAACAGAATAGAACATTCACCCGTATTTAATGGGGATGATTACTTGTATTGAAAGGACCGTATGCAAGTCTACCTAGAGTCAATCGATGGGAAAGCATGGCATGTGACCCAAAATGCTACAATGCGAATGAGCGACTTGATTCTGTTTTTATCAAGTTCAATGCAAAGGCCAAGAATGACATCTTTGGTTGCATCTCCAACAATGTGTTCTCTAGAATCAATGCATTATCCACTGCTAATGAAATTTGGTCTCAATTGCAAAATATTCATGAGGGCTCCACCGAGGCTTAAAAAGAGCAATACTATGTTCTTAAGAACAAATACGACTCTATCACTATGTTGTCACATGAAAAGCTAATGATGTTTACTCTCGTTTGCATGTAGTGGTAGAGGAGATCAATGTCTTGGGTCTCAAGAGCAAAATTGATGACATTAAGATCATGAAAAAGTTGTTGAAGATGTTGCCGCCAAGCTATAACTCTATCGTCACGTGTCTCTTTCAAACAAACTTGACGAACCTCTCCATGGATGTCATGCTTGAGAAGCTAATCGCTTATAAGGGATATATGTTGGTCACCTCCACCAACATTCAATTGCCAAAGAATCTTACTCTAAAAGTTGAAGAATCTCCCAATGGCAAGAGCAAGAAGAAGAAGAAGGTGGAGGATGATGAGAGTGACAATGAGGACCTTGCGCTCCTAATGAAGAAACTTTTTCACAAGGGAAGACCCTTATTCTCAAAGTGCAACTCTAGATGCTTTAATTGTGGCAAAAAGACCATTTTACCAAAGAGTGCCCCAAGCTCAAGAAAGAGAGTAAGAAGCAAGCTTTAAGTGAGAGCGATAATGAAGAACAAGCTACAAAGAAGACATTCAAGAAGTTCTTTGTCAAGGAGAAGAGCAAGGACAAAGATAGGAGGAAGTTACCGCACAAAGCTTACATTGTTGGTGAATGGCTCACCAATGATGATGATGATTCGGACTCCTCTTCAAGCGAGGATGAAGAGCATGCATGTATCGCTATGACTAGCTTCACCAATAAACTCCCACCACCACCTCTATGTTTAATGGGCCGAAGTTGTGAGGGCTACATGGATGAAGATGATGATCTTGAAAAAAAAGAGGACTATGATGATGATAATGCACCAAGCTATGATCTAGTCCTCATCTTTGAGAAGGTCAACAAGATCATCATCAAGAAAAACAAGAGGATAGAGGTGGTGACCAAAGAGCATGAAATAGAAGTATACCGAATTTTGAGAGTTTGAGGGTGAGCTCAATGCTCTAAAGCAAGCTCATGGTGCTCTTCGCGAATCCTGAGTCTCTCAAGCAAAAGCACATAGAGCTAAATAAGAAGCATAAGGCATTGGTCCTCATCCATGATGCTCTTGACCTTGACTCTCCCTTTAACTCACCGAAGTATTTCAATGAAGCTTCTACTTCTTGTGATCTAACCCTCTCTAAAGAGAGCATTTCTCTTGAGCCTAATATTGTGAAGGAATACACGAAGCTCAAGAAAGAGAGAGAGGCCGTGATGGATGCCTTTGAGCAGCTTAGTAGAGGATGTCAAATTCAAAAGGATATCCTAAGCTAGAACTTTGTCAACAACCACAACCACAAGAGTTTAGGATCATATCCTTCCTCTATCAACATCATTGGCAACGAAGATGAGATCCCTACTTGGATAGTCTCGCTTATGGCGGATGACTACTATTGAGAGTAGTGTTGCCGTGATGGTCACCGAGCTAAGGATTGTCCCAAGGTGAGCGAGCTTAAGATTATGTCTAACGCCAAATTTTTTCATGAGAATATGTACTACAAGCTTTTTAGGGTCGAGTATGGAAAGATGAAAGCCAAGCCGCTCGGACCACCCAATGACAAGAGGATAATCTAGAAGATATGAGTCCCCAAAGTAATCATGGACCGAGAGAGGAAGTCAAAACTCTCTTGGGTTCCTAAGAAGAAGTGAAGGGACCAAGGTGGTGGACCGTGAAGCAAATTGAAGATTATAGAAGTCCACAACATGTGATCGAGCTTCAATGCCAATCTTCTCTTCAAGGAGATTTCTCTTGTCCATAGTAGAGTAAGTTTGTTTTCTTGTCTTGCATAGTAGTTAGGACTCTTTTGTGGACTAGATGTTTGCATAACTATGCATCATGTGTAAAAAGATAAAAGAAAAGAACAAAAAAAAATAGTCAATGCCTAACCATCTTGAGATATCCATAAAAATAGAGAAAGAGCTTGAGAAGGTGGTTTAGCTATCTCAAGGCAAAGCGGTGGGCTTATGATGAATAAGCTTGAGATGGGCCAAACTTGGCGCTGAATTGACTTCTTTTATGCAATGTCCTTAACTTGCTTGCATCTACATGGTATGTTTTAAATTTCTTACATTAGCTAGCTTGTTTGCCATTTATTGCATATAGGAACCACGGAGGAGGCATTATTCTTGGACAAAGTGACTACATTGCCTATATAGATTCACACACTGCTCACGGAATAACTAAAGCATTTGTGAGCTTCATGCCCATTGAACCTTGTGTCTAACGGTCTCTAAGATTCCCACTTACACGGATTGTAAACATAGGTTCATACATTCCCTTTTTGGCTCTTCACGTTTTGGTTTTTATTGCTCGATCTTATTGTGATTTGCGAAAACTATAAACCCTTCGGGGGTTATCTATCTGCAAAGGAGTATTTTATTGGACACTTGAATTCTAGAAAGAAATTACTTAATTCTGCAATTCCTTGAGGTCACCGGACATTTCGGCGCCTTCACCGGACAATCTGTTGATTATATCTTTATGATAATTAGCATAGCAGAATCAGACAGACATCGAACATTCCAGTGAGTTCACGGGACAGTTTGGTGATTGGAAGATGAAGCAGTTGCTTCTCTGAAATCGAAACTCCGTAATCACCGAACAGTTCAGATCTTCGTAGCCACCAGACAATATCTAAGAACCGGACAGCCCGGTGACCCCTCTATTCTGCGCGATCTCAAACATCCATTTAAATCTTTTTAATCCATGCCGTTAGCTCATTTTTAATAAATCGCACAAGGGTTTTCTTCGTTTTTTCCCACTTGTGCGCGCCAGTTCGTGACCTGCCGTGGACATCCACCGCTCACGCCTCCATACCGCCACGCCTGTGTCGCCGCTCGGTTGTGTCGTTCTCGCACCCCCACACCGTTTCGCTTGCATTGCCACCCTCACACATGCGCTACCTGTGTCACCTAGCGCCCGCGCCCGCGCCCTCGCACTCACGTCGCCTTGCGTTGCCACCCTCGCCTTCTCCACCTGGTCGGCAGCCGCGCTGCCGCCATCATGAAATCAATGTGCCGCCTCGCTACTTGAGCTCTGCTGCTCACCCCAGTGTTTGCTCTTCCAAAACCCTCAGTACGGTTTTTGTTCTTCGGGTGATCGGACATGTTTTTCGAGGCGTCTTTTGGTAGTTTTCGGCTTTCACCTTGATGAGGACATCTCTCCTTTACATACACACAAGACTCCTCAAATTAGTATTGATAAAACTCACGTACGACAGTTGAGATTAGAGGTGAGCTCATTTATAAACATATGTCTTCCTTTGAGAATAGATTGCTACCTAATGACTTTATCATGATTAGAAATATTGAAGAGGGTCAAGTAAAGCATGAAAAAGGACTTGAAGATGCTCAAGATCAGCATTGCACGTTTGACCCCGGAGAAGATCCAAACAGCTCGGGTTCGAGTCTGACTCGGACTCCAAGAGCAGTCTGCACTAAAACGGACGCTCCGGTCTCATACAAGCTCCGTCTTGAACGTTCTAGATATATTTGGAAAAATAAGGAGATAAGCTTTCCAACAGATCTAATCTCGTGTGAAAATAATACCTAGATCCCTAGCAATCGCTGAAACAAGATAATATCCAGAAACTGCCCTGGTACTGCGACACTATCTTTTGGCCTGTGGGCCATGTATCTTTTTTAGGCCCATTAGTATCAGAATTTCCCCCTAAGGATGTCCCAACCTCTATATAAATAGCATCCGCCATCATTAGAGATAGGTTTTGATCAGTTTTCCTCTGTTATGAAACAGTTTTGCTGTTTGACGGTTTGTTGATTATCCAACTTTGTGATTTAATTCAGATTTCTTAATTGAGTTGCGTTCTTCTTTGTTCTTGCTTGTATTTTTCGATTCACAGGCTGAGATTAGCCTTCTTGGCAAGGTAAATCGTATGTGCACGGTTGATAACCAGACGAGAAGTGGTGCTGCGATTGAGGGTTCGAATCGTGTTGTTTTGAGGCCGGCTCGATTGTGTATCGCATCTCCACCAAATCGAGAGTTATCACGACCTGACGGAAGATCGAGAACCGCGTACACATCAAGTGGTAATCAGAGCTTCAGGTATACCATCAGATTTACATCTATCCTTGTTTATTTTGCATTCATCCTATTGTCCACAGAAAAGCCACAACACAAAAAAAATTAGTTGATCATTAGGAGTTTCTCTGTCCAAGCCGTGTTTAGCCTTTGCATAATTTTATTTCAGAGTCCGTAGTGTTGAGTTTGTGTCCTTAGTTTGTGTTTTGGTTGCTGGATTTCATGATATTTTTGTATTCAGGTGTTTTCCTTCATCATTCATCCACATCGTGTTCAGATCTGTTATCGTGTCACATCTGTTAACTGTTTCTTTTGTATTGATATTTTATCCCACCCATCCAACCCCATATTTTGATCATAACCAGATCCACCCTTCATAGATCCACCTCTCCATATTTATCCACTGCTCAATCATCCAAGAAAACATCCATAAAATTCGCATCCAATTTGAAATCCGAATCTGTTTTCAGCCTTTCAAACAAATCTAATTCGGAGATCTATCCTTAAAATAGTCATATCTTTTGTTTCTGGACTCCAAATTAGATATATAATTACTTTTTGGATATCTACAGAAAATTTTCCATCCTCTGACAATCCTAGATTCAACAAATTTAGAATAGAAGTTTCTGTTTTCACGCTTCGAAGTTTTAGCAGAGATTTAACAAAAATTTGAGATTTTCTCCAAGCCATATCTTTCATCATATTGACCTGAACTTTGGTTGTGTGCCATCTTTTGTGCTTCTGATTCAGTGAAAAATTTTAAGATCTAGAAGTCGGAAATTAACCTTTGCTGATTTTTCAAGTGCTGAATAGTTTGCTGATTTTTGGAGCCTTATATTTTTGTTGTTGTCACCCTTTGATATCTTTATTCATATTATTGTAACATCTGGATTTTTTATAAGATTGAGCCAGCAACTAGAACATAATACTTAAGACACTTATTCAATATTACTATTTGTTATATAATTGGGTTCCACTAATGATTATTTCAGCCCAACAAACTCCACATATCCACCTCGGATAAGCACTGTATTTGACCCTGCAATTGTGAAATTACGACTCTCTGGTTTCTCTTGGCACTAGTTGCACCATCATTTGCTTTGCTTTAGTAAGAATCTTGCAAGAGCTCGGTAAGGTATTTTCTTTTGCCAAATTTTCGCCACCTATCTCACTGTAGTTGCAGGAATAATATTTTAAGCTGTCTATATGCTATTTTTTTAACCATGACAAGAACAATGTGAGTAGTGCTTTGAAAAGAGTCATTGATAATATCGATGCAAACTTTACAAAAAGCATTGAGTATGTGAAGAATATGACGGCAAGCCTTGAGAGATATAATCCACCGCAAAGAGATGTCGCACGTGATCAAAATACGCATGAGGTTCAGACCATTGCTACATCATCTCCATCCATGAGTAATTATATTCTTTCATCTCTTCCTGTATATTATGGTTTAGATTCTATTAAATATATTGCTTAGGAAAGAGAGATGGATAATCTATTTGGACAATACCGTATGAGTGAAAGGAGAAAGCTTTTAAATGTTGGGCGTGCATTAGTTGATTATGCTTTAACTTTGTGGCAACATTTATATATAACAAAAATATATCCTCGGACATGGAGTGTTGCTAAAATTTGAATGAGAGAAATTTTTGTTGATACATCTTTAGAATCTATGTCTAGTTGTGATGAACACTCTTTGGAGGAGGAGCTTTCTACTGTACCTCTTATTGCATCTAAAATTTTGCAGTAAATTGAAATCAAACAAGAAGATGAAAGTGATACATACATGGAGAAAGAAGAGATACACAATGTTTCATACATAGCCCAAGATGAGACTGATGATAACACACTAAAAGGTATTACTGAAAATGAGAAGAAACTTGTTGAACATCGATCTAGAAAAGGTGACAATATTTTTGTTGCGCTGAAATTTCTTGTATATCCTACTTTTGTAAAGCAACCGCTAGTATCACCTTTTATCTATTTATCTTTGTAAATGTTTGATTTGCCCACTAGTTCTTGTGATAAGGAAAAGTTGTGTGTAGATATTTTTATTCTTCCTATGCAACAAGAAGTGAATGAATTCGATACTCCTAATTTTTATCCATTCACTAGTGCTGAAATTAAACATTTCACACCCATTACATGCGAAAATGATGAGCTGAAATTGTTATCTTCTCCAAACACTGTGAGTTATATTGAATATGATTCTTTTTGTGACCTTGCCACAGCAGAGAGGATGATATTTTTGAAACCTGAACTGTCTTTCTTAACTAGAACTAATTTTTATGTTATAGGCAATTATGATTTTATAGGTATCTTTATGGTGCAAAGAGTTTACATTTGTTCGAATTTGACAACTTCTTATGTTGTGCGATTAGATGATAAACTAGAAGATTGGAATAGCAACTACAATGTCATGTCATGTGTTGCTGGGATAAAATACGTTTTACCTTCTAGTGAGATTGATGATAATATTTCATGTAACATGAATTGCTTGGAGAAAAAATTGTTCACAAATATTAGTCGTGCTGATTTTTATGATAAAAATACTGCATGTGATGCTTTAATGCGCAAATATGCTTTGTCGTGATGTTTCTATATTTGTACGCTCCTGTTACTAACCATTTGCAGAAGTATCATGATATCCAAGAGAGCAAGCCGAGGACGGCTTTCCATCAAGAAGAGGATAATGATGAAATTATAAGAATCTTTGAGCCACTAAGTGATTGCGTTTAAATACCCCTGTGGCCTCCACCTTTTCATGCATGTTGCAAGGCATAGTGGAGTCGAGGTCCCGACAATAAACTTGAGTCGAGAATGACTCCAAAACAAGAAGGGGAGGATGATGAGGACATCTCTCCTTTAGATACACAGAAGACTCAGGTTCGAGTCTGACTCGGACTCCAGGAGCAACCTGCACTAAAACGGATGCCCCAGTCTCAAACGAGCACTATTTTAAACGTTCTAGATATGTATGAAAAGCTAAGTAGATCTCCGAAAATCGCTGAAACAAAATAACGTCCAAAAACTGTCCTAAGGACGTCCCAACCTCTATATAAATAGTAGCCGCCATCATTAGAGATAGGTCTTGATTAGTTTTCCTCTGATATATAAAATAGTTTCGCCGTTTGACAGTTTGTTGGTTATCCTACTTCGTGATGCAATTTAGATTTCGCTATTGAGTTACGTTCTTTCTTGTTCTTGCTTGTGTTCTTCGATTCACAGGCTGGGATTAGCCTTTTTGATGAGATCAATCATGTGTGCATGGTTGATAACCAGAGGAGAAGTTGTGCTACGATTGCGGGGTTCGAATCGTGTTAATTTGAGACCGGATCAATTGTGTATCGCATCTCCACCAAATCGAGAGTTACCACGACCTGACGAAAGATCGGAAACCCACGTACACATCAAATGCATGCAACTCAATATGGTTTTAGAGCCAGAGGTCTCGAGATAAAATCTGACGGGCACGATTTATTAAAATAAATTGTAGCCTACTCCTATTCTATGTTTGCGCCTTTGAGAGCTGCACGTGAGAGGGAGTGTTGAAGTATAAGTGAATTGCCCACCTTTCTATCATCCCTTTCATCTTTTATGCCCCTCATTGTTGATTGATTATGAAAATTAGCGACTTTGTGATAAAAGTTCAATGTTTTGTTGCTAATTGGAGTAATTAGTTGACATTTCCTAGTACTTGGTGCCATATTGAGGTTATACTTGGTGCCATATTGAGGTTATCTTTTATTTTTTTTATATGGCATTGAGTTTCCTTGTCACTAGTGTTACAATTTGAGTGCATTGCTATTGTGGCATTAGTCTGTCGATATTACTGTTGGTCATATTTGCTTTATTTAATCGGTGATATATCCTTGATTCCACCGCTAAGATTTCTTGTGTGCCACTTGCCTACGTTGCTTACAACCTGTTATCTATTCTTGTGTGGTGCAGTGACAGTTTGAGTAGTGGTTGAGGATAGAGAACAGGGTCAGAGGTTTCAGCGGCAGTCAAGATCATTCTCAGATGGGTTAAGAGCCAAGCTCTTAATCCTATCTTGTGAAGTCAACTGGTCAGTTGTTCTTTCAATGACAGTAGATCCTTGAGTGGCTGTTGACAGTATGGGCCATGAGCGACCGTCGGCAAAGGAGAAGGGGAAGGGGAAGGCCGTAGAACCTGAGAAGAAGAAGAGGCAGAGGACAGGAGATCCCGACTGGGATAGAGCGCTTGCAGCGACATACATGGATATACCTCCTGAGAGGAGGAGTGGTGCTATGAGGATCACAAGCGCAGGAGGGACTGGAGGAGCTGAGGAGGTCGGCCCGACAGAGAGTGTCGACCACACTCCTAGTCGCAGAGGTGTAGCCGCGAAGAGCTCCTGCCAGTCGCTCACGGTAGTCGAGAACCATGGAGGGAGAAGGAGCCTAGCTAGTAGGTTTCACTATCGAGGCCACAAAGGTGCACGCATTCCAGAGCTGGGGTTTGCTCAGTATGCATAGCTAGAGCTGAGAGAGCTCGCTGGGTCATGGCTAGAGTCACAGAGGAGGTGATTGATCTGTTGAAGATCAAGGGTCTAGCCATGAAGGCCAAGAGGAGAGTTGATTTCACTGTCTGGGTCACTAAAGAGTGCCATGGAGATACTGGTCAGTTTTGGACTGTTCTGCAGAGGAGGATATATGAGACTCTCTGCCGACAGCTTGCCGCTAAGAGCAAGAGCTTAGTGTTTGCCGCACATCGTCACTATTCTTTTGAGGCACTGAACTGAGGAGATGGGAGTGACAGGGAGGAGCATATATCTTTTCTGCCTGGTCTTATAGAGTTAGTCGCCTAGACCCTGAGGTACTGTGAGGAGGTGGTGTTACAGTTCTATACCTCCTTGTGGATCTCCCTCGACAGGTCACAGCTTTAGTTCTTATATGGAGGGGAGCCACATCGCTTTGAGAGATCCGATGTCATTACTACACTGGAGTTCTTAGCTTCTGAGACACGGATCCACGCTCTGACCCATCCAAACTTCTTGCCACCCGATAGTGTAGATTGCGGTGAATAGTTTGATATAGTATGAGGTATTTTTTAGAAAATAAGGACACAATAATACCGAAACCCTAATCTTCCGTAAGCCCATCTTACCCGACGAATCAATCGCCACACACCGTATTGACTGGCCACAGATCTACCCGTAAGAGTCACGGATCGCATGGAAAATTAAACCCTAGGCAACCGCGGGGAACAGGAAGGGATCAGATGTAACGACCGGGTTTTCTTACCTTTCGGTAGGACCCAATCTTACATGCTTTCGCCAATTTCAGGAGTTTAGCAAGCATGTTTATCACAAGTGAGGAATCAAGAAACCATAACAAAAGAGTAAACAAGGATAAAATTAATTAATTCAACAGCATATTCCATAAAACTTACTGAACTTCTCAGAGCGGAACAATACTACCGAGAATCCAAGAGCTAGAACAGCAGCGGAAACAACGGACGGAGTAGACACTAAGACGAACCTCTTCCTCCACTGGCAACTCGAGAGCAGAAGCCAACCTCAATCCACAGCTGGAAAGCAGACAAGAACGATCTTCTAGTTAACCTCTGAAAAACAAGGGCATAAACAGCCGTGAGTACGTGAATACTCAGCAAACCGCACGCTACCTAGCAACAATGTATGCATGCAAAGGATAATTTCAAGGATGAAAGTTGGCTCAAGTGCTAAATGCAAGTTCAAAACATTTTATTTTAAAGATGCAAGAAGTTTTATTTTAAAATAGTCCAATTGTATTATCTTGCCCGTAGGGATCTCTGTTATTTCAAACGGGGTTCATTTTAAATTCCGGTGTAATCTCCAAACCTAGCCACAGCTCAAAGGCCGGAGTCCAAAACATTTCAAAATAGAGGTAGAAGAAAGAAAACAAAACTACTTAACGAGGAGCACAACTCAGAGGGTGTCCTTCCAAAAGGACGTGGCAATGCGCATTGACTGTAACTCTGCATAGTTTATGCACCTGGTCTCACGAGAAGTGCCATCGAGAATCACTGTCGTGGTCCCAACAGACACACAAGACCCATCCACAAGCTTTAACTGGCATTACCTGCCTTTTAGGATAGAGATCTCAGTCACCTATGCTGTAGGGTCCTGCAGCTGTGAGGAGCCTACCACTGGTTAGGTGGGGTATCTCGATCTCATATGAGGAGTCATAACTCAACACCACACTAACACAACACCACCAACCCACAGGTAAACAACCAGTCTCAACAAGCTTTAAGATCAAACCTCTGCCCATACAGGGTAACATGGTACGCATGGAAATCGACTAAGCATACAAGGCTCGAAGGACTCAGTCCTTAATTGTCGAGGCAGGCTCTCTCTTCAACCTCAACTCCAACAACCAATAAACCTCTCGAAAGGTCCAAGAGCCGAAACCTCACGTGTACCCGCAAGAGGTACGCTCATAAGGGCTTCCCAAAAATCCCCCGCACCTCATACTCCAACCTGTCCCCACTGAATAGTATGTATAGAGTTATTTGCAAAACTCACACATTTGAGGCCGTGTTTGGGGAAGCTTCCTGCGGCTTCTGCGTCTGCAAATCGGGAAAAGCGGCGAACGCTCCCCCAAACGCGTTTGCTTTTTCAAACCCAAAAAGCGGCGGCAAGACGGTTTTGTACAAAAAACCGAAAAGCGAGGTTCGGGACGCTTCTTCGCTTCTTCGTCCGCTTTGTCGGTCGCAGTGCTGAGCTCGCCCCTCGCCGAGCTCTACGCCACCTCTCTCGCGTCATCGCCTTCGATGAGCTCGCCCCCACTGCTCCGCCGCCCTAGCCGAGCTCCTCGCCACATCCCTCGCGTCGACCTCGAGCTGCTGGGTCCCCTAGCCCTCCGACGGGCTCGCGCTGTCCCTGAGCTGCTCGGTCCCCTCGCCCTTCGACGGGCTCGAGCCGCCCCCAAGCTGTTTGGTCCCCTCGCCCACTGACGGGCTCGTGCCGCCCCAGAGCTGCTTGGTCCCCTCAGGCCCGACAAGCTCGCACCACCACGAGCTGCTCGATTCTGCCCACCCCTGAGTTGCTCCGCTCCGCCGCCCACGAGCTCGAGTAGACCACTGCCGCATGGAGAAGAAGGCCGGTGCTTCCCAGATCGGCTGGGACGACGACATTTGCACCGCCTCGAGCTCTCACGCCACTCGTCGGAGCTCACCTTCCATCCACGACGAGGACGAAAAGCCAAGGACGCCGAACAGGCAAACTTGCTTCTACAAACTCGTCTTTTGGGGAAGCGTGAATTGCTTTTGGAATACCTCGCTTTTAGGGAACGCGGAGAAACTGCAGCTCCCCCAAACACGGCATGAATCATAGTTTAAAAGAATTTAACACAAATTCTATTTTATAGAGATAAGGTGTGAAGTATAGTAAATAAATGCAACTAAGCATGGCTAAGCATAAAAGTAAAGTAATAGAACTAAAGCAGTCCTAGTGCTTATAATATGTGGAACAATAAATAAGCACGGCTTGGAAATGTTACTAGCATATTTTTAAAACAGTTGACATGCAAATTATGGTTTCAAACAAAACATGCAGTTTTAAAAACTAGGATCAAAATTGGTCAAGAAGCGCGGCTTGCCTTGTGAGTCAAGATCCCATCCAGGATCTAAGTCCTTGTGTAGAATGGTCTTCAAGAACTCAGCAACAACTCCAGCTAGACAAACGGCACGAAAATGGGTGAGAAACTAAAAAGGACGTCAAAACAACTACTTGAGCGGACTCTACGAGCGGATACACGGATCAGACAAGAACTGGATCCAGGACACGGTCTTTCGATCGTGTCCCAGGAAAGACACTGACTGGGCCGAAAGCGTGAGATTCGGGGTCCAGACACGGTAGACGACACGTGTTCAGGGCTCCGGTCACTTGCTGGCCCGAACAGGAAGGAACTGAGGCTCGGACACAGTCACAGCCACATGACCACAAGCTGGGTCACAGTCGAACCATGGACACGTGTCCAAGGGCTTGGACACGGTGCTCCCCACGTGACCACAGGATGGCCACCAGCTGCATGACTACAAAACAAACTAGGGCTTGGACATGATCATGGCCACATGACCTAGAGCTGGGTCACGGTCGGACCTTGCACGCGTTCGAAGGCTTGGGCACGGCGCCGGTTGCATGACACGCAGCACGTTCACAATCCGCTCGACAGCCCACGAAACAGAGCTCGGACATAGACAAACCTGTGTGACCATGACCTAAAACTAGGCCGATTGCTACAGCACCAACCGAACATCCACAGATCACCTGACAACGATAGAGCTGGGGTCAGGACACAACCGAACCCGTGTGTCCCAGACCCAAAACTGGCCAAATCACAGCAGAACATAGATCGGCTGGCAGAACACGATTTGGGGTCTGGACACATCCGAAATGGTGTGTCCCTGCCCCAAAACTGAATCGGATTTCACAGCTCAACAGATCGATCCACAGGAGACGATATGGAGCTTGGACACAGCCGATTCAACGTGTCTTTGCCCTGAAACCGAACTGAGCACCACACGAGCTACGGATCAACTGAACCAAGGAAAAAGGAAACAAAGGGGAAAAAGTGCTCACCAAAACATGAGCCAAGGTTGAAGCAAAGCTATAGAGATGAAGGCTGAAGGTGAAGACGACGCTGGAACTCGAGATGACCGAACAACCGCAAACTTGGGATTGGTCACAACTGACTCCACGTGACCTTGGCCTGAAGGGAACGATCTCTGCACACAACAAAAAACTTAGACTTCAGCACCGACTCACAGCCACGAGTCATGAAGCTTTCTAAGTGATTGAAAAGGCATAGGGACAAGAGAACAGAGCTCACCACGGCATGGTTCAATGAAGAGCCGACGACGTCGATGGCACGGGAAACTCTCCAAAGAGACGATCAGTGAGTTGATCCCAGGAACGACAGTGCGGCCGGTTGAACTTGCACTCAAAGTAGTGGCTCAATGCGAAACCAACCAAGGAAGAAGACGGACAAGTCAGTGCTCAAAGATTGAAACGAAATAATAAGAAACTAAACAGAGAGACGGAGATGCTCATCGAGACTTGAGCAAGAGCCAAAGGGAAGCTGTGGGAATACAGGTCGAGGTGAAGATGGCAGAGCTCAAATCCTGGGCGCCCGTACACGAAGATGGCGGTGATCCACTGATCTGAAACAAACGCCAACCATGGCTTATTCCCAACACATCAAACCAACAGGACACGAAAAATGAAGACAGAACGCAATCTCACTAAGGAAGCGGCAGCGGTGGTGATAGAGAAGACGGTGGCAGCTCCACCACGATGATAGCACCACCTGCCTCCAATTGATAGCCTTCGGCTGCGCGGCGGCTTGGGAACCAAGACATGTTCACGCTCCGACGATTTGGTCCTCCTGGCACAGATAGAGTTCAAAGTTCAACCAACAGAAACAACGACCACAAAAATGACGGTAATAGAGGAAACTCACCGGAGACGGCCGAGCCAAAACGAAGAGAACGATGAACTCAAACAACGAGACGAAGACCTCGACGACACGACGACGGACGATGAGGGCGGCATGAACAACGACAGGGATGTAACTCGAGATAGCATCGGAGACGCTGGACGGAGATGGCGCGACACGGCTCAGGGCGCAAGCACAAACGAGGACGACGGCGGGGAAAGCGGCTCGCAGAACCGGGTGCCCTCGACCTTGAAGATGGAGACGGCATCGTGTCGGGGACGCGGTCGACGGAGCAACGCTGACGGGACAAAACAATTGCAGACGACATTGGCAGAGATTGACGGGGTCGACTCGAATGAGGCTGACAGCTCGCAGACAGGGACGACTGTTGGGTTGACAAACTGGAAGGCTCCCCTCCACGACGTCTTCACCCTGCACAGACACGATGGTCAAGGCGTCGACGCTCAGCACGAAAAAGCGGCCACGCGGACAAGGACTCGCACCAGACAGGCGATCTGAGACAAGGACGAGCTGACGAAGCCAGACGGGGACGACGAGTGCAGGGGCAAAATGGCGAAGTTGGGGTCGGTGATGCAGATCGAGGACAACACGTCGCTGTTCGAAACAGGGACGACGCGACGCGGGCTGGAGACGGGGTTGACCGGGCGAGGACGGAGCCGAGAGGATGAGCAGAACAACGGCTCGGACAAAGATCGACGGACTGGGACGGCATGCGATCGGGTACAGCCGGGAACAGGTGATGACGGTAACGTAGAGGGCGCGGCCAAGGACGATGATGACCGGGACGACGACATGCATGGGGGACGGCGCGACTCCCAACGATGATATGAAGGCGAAAAGAGGACGGCTCAAGGCAGACATAGGTCGGAGTGACGAGGACAGCAACGACGCGCGCAGAGGATGCGTGAGGCTCAACAAAGACGGGCGCAGGGTCGGCGCTGAGCGGAGCACCCCGGGCAAGCGATGACGGGGTGTGGCGCGGGGACGACGAGCGGCAACGGCTGGACAACTTGGGGTCGACAGGAGATGAGCTGCGCAGGGACAGGGACGACGCGCGTGACCCGAGGACGAAGGAGACTGGGGCTGAGGAAGGTGCGACAAAGACGACGCAGGACGGCACAGAAGACGGATCGCGTGTCGCGGTGCGGGGCGCGCAGGCGCAGCGAGGGCTGGGCGAGGCAACGCGAGCTGGGCACGCGACAGACACAGGGACGGGCGGTGCAATGCGGGGCGCACGAGAAAGCGCAAGGGTAGGGGCAGGCGCACGCGCACTGGGCAGGCGTGACACGGAGGTAGCCAGGAGCTCGTCGGGCGGTGCAGGGG